>JASANG010003051.1:0-179355 GCA_030248215.1 Enoplolaimus lenunculus | reverse complement strand
GCCTGTCGACGTGCGTTGGAAGCTAACCAACACGTAAGAATGGCGAAACGATTATTGGTGCAGCTGGATCAGCAGGTGGTAGCTTCCACAGCGAATATGGTGGCAATGAATAGACATTTCATGCGTATGTACCAAACGATGTGCCACCAGATAACATCAATTCTACGTGACGAGGTGCACGACGATATCGACGTGGTTTCGCCGAACGACGCACTTCAACCTCCGGAGGCGATTCTGTGGATAATGGCGAGTTATGGCCACGAACGATTCGACATATCTTCTCGCAAGCACATCCGTATACGGAGGGACTCAATTGGGAGGCGGAGCAAGCAGGGGATGCCGGACATGCGAATACGATATCGACTGTAATACATCGGTGTTGATGATCGGTTCTTTGAATAGCAATTGTGATCGTAATTTTAGTGTGAGAGCAATCTATCAATAGTGACGATTTTTGTTAACCTTGACAATCTTATGCAATTAATAGTGATAATAATAATCATAATCCATGACATTGTTTTTTTTATATATGGCCATTCCTTTATGGCTTTAGCCTATGGTAGGTGCCTGATTTCAACTAGTCTATTTCACTCGTCATAATACTAGTGGCTACTAGCATTATTTGTTTATTACTGCTCAAACTAGTGCTCTTATCAATAGTGACTTGTCTATTTTTATTACAAACATTTTTATATCGTAATTTGGTCATTGAAAATAAGATTCGGAATATTGGTATTTCAACCATAAATGACGTTGTATTATTATATCAAATAGAGCTTTACTTGATAATAACCAAATACATAATAATATCGTGCATAATCGATTTGTTAGTGTTATTAGACATTTCATAATATTCGAGTAAAAACAAACATATCGGGACTGAGTATGGCGTGCTAACAATTTATCATAATAATTGGCTCAAAAACTCGTTGTAATACGTAATATGGAATGATGGAAATGGCGTGTTCATAATCCAGCTGGATGATATGACAACGACGTAAAAATAACTCAAATGGCCGCCCTTAAATAATTAGGATATGGATGCTGGTTGTGTTAATTGGAAATTGCTGGTGAATTGAATGAAAATGAAGTGTGATAGAGTAGCGTAAGGTGATTACAAGGTATACGATGATGGTCGGATCTAATATGTTACGAGATGACCTTTTATATCACGGTTAAGACGTTATTGTGCGGAAAAGTCTCATATTAGTGACTAGCAGGTTAATTTATGGTGAATTTCTTAAGTACTGGTATACGAATGTAAATTATTTGTGTAATTTTACTTGTATAATGTTACTGGTTTTCTGTACAGATGTCATTGCACCCAGCGCCTCTAAATTCTAGCAGAATTTAGGTGGATAATAGCTGGGATCACATTTTTGAGGGAATGTGTGAGCTTTCGGGCTGCACGGAGATTGTAATGATAATATCTGGAGCGAGAGGATCCCGTGCAAGCTCACGCCAGCTAGCGGAGCTTTGATTCGGAAGATTCTGAGCCGTAATGGGCAGCCCTTGAAGTCTCGGAGCTCTGGAGGGTTGCTGTATGCTCATGTGCACAGGTCTGGAAATCGATATAACTCGTAGAAATGCACAGACTTTGTAAATCCGTTCCGGGTGAGCTGTGGGTGCTCCCATAGCTTGAAAAGTTTGAAAACAATCGTGAATAGTCGGTATTGACTCATTTCAAGTCTAGTACAACTGTTTTCGGGTCAAAAATCTAACTTACAAAATGTTTGAATTTTGTGAAATTCAATAATTGTCTGAATTTGGCTTAATTCAGTTTCGATCATCGTGAAACTTAGTAATAGGGTTCGAAACCTGCTGAATTTTATAAAACGGGTCTAAAACCCTCAAATTCTATCTGATTTGACGTATTCTGGGCTTGGAAAGCGTATACGACGGTTAGATGTATTTTTGTGATTTTAAAAATGTTTAGCTAGCTACTGAATAATGTTGTAAAGAAGTTGGCTTGTTTCGCGGAATGGAGGCATGGTAAAAATAGTGGAATTTGAATATTATTGTGTTTGTTTTCACGTTGATTGGTTGTTCTAGCGGTGGAAATCATTAGTTTTGAGTTTTCCTGTTTTTATAACCGGTTATGCAAAATAGCCGGCGTTAGATTTTCTTGCCTGTTTTGAACTCAGCCGCTGAGTTTGAGATTATCATAGTGGTTGTTTTTCGAATAAGTGGTTAATTTGTGAGTTTTCTTGTGTTTTCGGTTTGCATTAGTGAAAATAAGTAGAATTGTAGTGAGATCCACGCTCTATAACTTCGGAAATCAGTATGGCATATAGGTTTAAGCAAGCACACCTCCCGCAGCTCCGGGTAGGTTGGTCATGGACTACAGGCCTTGACTGGTGCAATTGGACAGCGGCTGAGTCTCCTTTCTGGCAGGGCGTGACTCGGGACAATCCGCATGCTCGGCCACTTCCGTGCCCGTCGCATGAAATACCAGAAATTGTGGTAAGATTGCATTTTATTCTAACTTGGAGTTACATCTTGGCTTTGTATAAGTTAGTGTGCGCTCTGGAAAAGCTAGCCCTATTGCAAGTTAAAGCTTGGTCTAACTATTACTTGCATAAGTTTCAGTGCTGTCGTTAGCCACCTAAAATTAGTGCCAATTAGTTTAATTAAAGTAAATTATGGACTCGGACACCTCAAAACAGTCATCTCCGCTAAACCCTCAAGCTGAGGCGTTTAAGCCGTCAACCTCCGGTTATCGGTGGACCGTTGGTCAGCCGACACCGGACATTCAGGCAGAACTGGATGCATTGCAAGCTAAAAACCTAGCGGAGGATCAGGTAAATCATAGGGTCAATGTTAAAGGTATATGGAGTTTGTTGGCTATAATTATTTTTCTTGTGAGTTAAGTATTTGTTTTCGTACTAATAAATTTCGGAGAGTATAGTGAGCTGCTATACTCAGGCGTTACTGTTTATTGTTTTCACCCCGCATAGGCCTAGGTGATCCACCCGCATGGTGGGGATCCAGCTTAGTTTACCCTGCGACGCTTTCGCACCTTAAGTATTTTCCGTCTTAGTTCTTTCAATCCGATGCGCATCATCATCTTGCTCTCTGTCTTAGGCTTAAGCTATCGTTTTCCTGTTTTGGGTCTGAGCATCTTGGTCTACTACGCGTAAGTTTCTCATGGGTCGACCCGCATTTTTCGTATCTCTCTTACTCGAGTGGTTTTAGTCACCTGCAGGTTTGTGAATCGTTAAGCAGTTTTACTCGGACCTGCAGATTTCGTGCGTGTCGGTATTGAACGGAGTGAGTCTTGAATTAATATATATATGTTTTAGCCAAACAATGTGAAATGAATTCGTGAGCCGGCCTAAATTTTGCGTTATATGTATGGAATCGGATTCAGGGTTTGAAGTTTTATCCTAATTGAGTGTGTAGTTTAAGATATAGCAAGATTTGTGGATTTTGAGCAGTTAATTTTAATTTCGCAGTTTTATCCCTAAAGTGCTCGCAGATTGTTATCCTGCTCGCACGGTTTCGCTAAGCATATATTTCGGCGTCGCCTATGCAGGCGATATGGATTATTCTAGTCAGGTCCGATGCAGCGTTTCGCGGAGCAACGCTGTCAAGCTGGGTGTGCGATTTTGGGAATTGGTAGCTTGCTAGGACGCTTAGGCTTAGGGCGTTTGGCTGAAATTCCTAGCTTTAGCAAAGCGGTCATGGGGCTGGGCGAAGTCGCTAATTCCCAAGTCCATGTGTGGCTTGGCAAACGTTGAGCTGAGAGGTGTTGCGTATTGGTCGGATCCTCGTAACTCTCTATATGTCGTGACCACCTGGTAGACCTACCCCAGTCACGGGCTTAGCAGGATTCGCCGTGTTCGATCTAACTTATCTCGCATAAGCAGAAAGTTGCCGAGGGTAGGCGGCGTCCCATAACTTTCTGACTTATAATTTTTTTTTTTTTTATTTTTTTTTTTTTTTTTTTTTTTTGTTTTTTTTATTTGTTTTATATTTTTATGTTTTAGTGTTGTTTTTGTGGTTTGGTTGGGGGATGTACAGATGTCATTGCACCCAGCGCCTCTAAATTCTAGCAGAATTTAGGCGGATAATAGCTGGGATCACATTTTTGAGGGAATGTGTGAGCTTTCGGGCTGCACGAAAATGTTAATGATAATATCTGGAGCGAGAGGATCCCGTGCAAGCTCACGCCAGCTAGCGGAGCTTTGATTCGGAAGATTCTGAGCCGTAATGGGCAGCCCTTGAAGTCTCGGAGCTCTGGAGGGTTGCTGTATGCTCATGTGCACAGGTCTGGAAATCGATATAACTCGTAGAAATGCACAGACTTTGTAAATCCGTTCCGGGTGAGCTGTGGGTGCTCCCATAGCTTGAAAAGTTTGAAAACAATCGTGAATAGTCGGTATTGACTCATTTCAAGTCTAGTACAACTGTTTTTGGGTCAGAAATCTAACTTACAAAATGTTTGAATTTTGTGAAATTCAATAATTGTCTGAATTTGGCTTAATTCAGTTTCAATCATTGTAAAACTTAGTAATAGGGTTCGAAACTTGCAGGATTTTATAAAACGAGTCTAAAATCCCTAAATTCCGTCTGAAATAATGTATTTTGGGTCCTGAAAACTTATACGATATATCAAAATGCGAGTGTCAAGATTACAGGCTAGCTAATAGTTGAATAATGTTGTGTATTGTTTTTGGCTTTGTCCGCGGATTGAGTATGGCGAAGTTGAGTAATATGGTAAAATTTGAATATGGTATATATGTTTTTGGTTGTTTTTATTCTCTTTGTGGAAATTTGGGTAGTTTGAAATAATTTTAACAATAACCGGTTATGCAAAATAGCCGGGAATAAGATTTTTGGAAAAAGTGTTCTTGGATCTCAGCCGCTGGCATTGTTGTTAAGAGAGTTTCTTGAAGAGTTCAGATTTCGGGTCTTGTTTTTCTGAGTTTTGGGTTGCACTTGCGAAAATAAGTAAACTTATAGCAAGATTTCCGTTTTACAATTTAGAGAATTTGCATGGCACATAGGTTTAAACAAGCACACCTCCCGCAGCTCCGGGTAGGTTGGTCATGGACTACGGGCCTTGACTGGTGCAATTGGACAGCGGCTGAGTCTCCTTTTTGGCAGGGCGTGACTTGGGACAATCCGCATGCTCGGCCACTTCCGTGCCCGTCGCATGAAATACCAGAAATTGTGGTAAGATTGCATTTTATTCTAACTTGGAGTTACATCTTGGCTTTGTATAAGTTAGTGTGCGCTCTGGAAAAGCTAGCCCTATTGCAAGTTAAAGCTTGGTCTAATTATTACTTGCATAAGTTTCAGTGCTGTCGTTAGCCACATAAAATTAGTGCCAATTAGTTTAATTAACGTAAATTATGGACTCGGACACCTCAAAACAGTCATCTCCGCTAAACCCTCAAGCTGAGGCGTTTAAGCCGTCAACCGCCGGTTATCGGTGGACCGTTGGTCAGCCGACACCGGACATTCAGGCAGAACTGGATGCATTGCAAGCTAAAAACCTAGCGGAGGATCAGGTAAATCTTAGGATTATGGTTACAGGTATATTGGATTTGTTAGTTATAATTAATTTTTGTGAGTTAAGTATTTGTTTTCGTACTAATAAATTTCGGAGAGTATAGTGAGCTGCTATACTCAGGCGTTACTATGTATTGTTTTCACCCCGCATAGGCCTAGGTGATCCACCCGCATGGTGGGGATCCAGCTTAGTTTACCCTGCGACGCTTTCGCACCTTAAGTATTTTTCGTCTTAGTTCTTTCAATCCGATGCGCATCATCATCTTGCTCTCTGTCTTAGGCCTAAGCTCTCGTTTTCCTGTTTTGGGTCTGAGCATCTTAGTCTACTACACGTAAGCTCCTCATGGGTCGACCCGCATTTTTCGTATCTCTCTTGCTCAAGTGGTTTTAGTCACCTGCAGGTTTGTGAATCGTTAAGCAGTTTTACTCGGACCTGCAGATTTTGTGCGTGTCGGTATTGAACTGAGTGAGTCTTGAATTAGTACATATATGTTTTAGCCAAACAATGTGAAATGAATTCGTGAGCCGGCCTAAATTTTGCGCTATATGTACGGAATCGGATTCAGGGTTTGAAGTTTTATCCTAATTGAGTGTGTAGTTTAAGATATAGCAAGATTTGTGGATTCTGAGCAGTTAATTTTAATTTCGTAGTTTTATCCCAAAAGTGCTCGCAGATTGTTATCCTGCTCGCACGGTTTCGCTAAGCATATATTTCGGCGTCGCCTATGCAGGCGATATGGATTATTCTAGTCAGGTCCGATGCAGCGTTTCGCGGAGCAACGCTGTCAAGCTGGGTGTGCGATTTTGAGAATTGGTAGCTTGCTAGGACGCTTAGGCTTAGGGCGTTTGGCTGAAATTCCTAGCTTTAGCAAAGCGGTCATGGGGCTGGGCGAAGTCGCTAATTCCCAAGTCCATGTGTGGCTTGGCAAACGTTGAGCTGAGAGGTGTTGCGTATTGGTCGGATCCTCGTAACTCTCTATATGTCGTGACCACCTGGTAGACCTACCCCAGTCACGGGCTTAGCAGGATTCGCCGTGTTCGATCTAACTTATCTCGCATAAGCAGAAAGTTGCCGAGGGTAGGCGGCGTCCCATAACTTTCTGACTTATAGTAAGCATTTCCGTTTTGAAACTTCGCATAACAAATATTATTCGACGCAAGAGTCCAACCAGAGGGGCAGGCTGAAAAGGTAAGTGAATCCCTAATTTGAGCGCTACCATCGTGTTTTTATATATTACCTTTTCTGAGAAAATTTTTTATTCGTGTCTACATTTTTTAAAATCGGGCTTTGTCACTCAGGAGGATTTAGGAATATGTTTATGCTACTGTTACGGCCCTTATGTATACAAAGGTCGAGATTTCTATGTTACCAACCAGTTAAACACGCTGAAACGATATTGCATCTATTATAGTTCGAAAACTACAACTTTGTTTTGCACAGTTGTATCTGATATCGGCCAAATTCTCAAGATAATGCTTAAAGCTTAACCCCATCTCCCATTGAGTTGCTCATAGGCAACTCAGCGCAGTGTATATACGTTAAATAATATATATTGCGAAGTGTTTAACAATTGTAACACGTATACATAGTACTAAATCACCACAAGACGTGAGAGCCCCCTCGGGCTCGAGCGTCAAGCTCCTATAGCTGAGTGGTGATGGTATACGCGTCCCACTCCAGTCACTGGAGTTCGAATCCTAGCATATAAGTAGGTCTCAAGGGAAACAGAAAATATTCATGTGATAAAGGGTTAAGTATTCTATTCCAGACCCACAGAAAAACGTTCCGCCAATGACCTTTACTAGGGCCGTCGTAAGTATAATGTAACAATCTGATGTTGTTTTGTGCTGTTGTGTAATGTTTGGCAAAATGTCTACCTGCATATACTGAAATTGCAAGTGATATGATTTTGTAAAGTATTTGTTGCGAAATATACGCAGTTAGTAGTCGGTCAAGACCTTCTTGCAAAAGTTATGCGATAAATTCCATTGTTTTGCAAAAACGGATTTCAGGTTGATCCGAATTTGCCCTGGCGATAGCCGTATTTATAATTACTTGCAAATCGTTGTGTTGGCTACTTAATTCCTGGTTTTACTCCAATTACCCTGGTTAACAAGCTGATTGTAGCTGGTACTGTTGCGTTGGATACTTAGATTCACTGTTGTTGTTTTACAGTTTTTAATCTCGGTATTTGTGCTGGATTGTCTTGTGGATATCGTACGTTTCAAATTCAAGTTGTTCACTTGAAATTATGCGCCGACCGGAATATAAAATTCGGCTAAGCCACACAATGTGTCGTAGCCCAAGGTTAAAATCGCATCACTGTTAAAAGCACTAAAACGAGAAGATAATTGTCATTAAACCCTTGACCGCTGCGCCGCAGTGCCCTTTCATTAAATAGCTTAGAACATCGATAAATGCAACACAAGGAATATATTTAGTAGGCCAGTACCAGGCAGTGTTCGTGTTGGCCAATGTTAATTATAAGAACCTGCCGACTAACCTATAATTCAATGTCGAAAACCAAAGCGTAACCTTAAACATTAGTCTAATCCTAAACCTAATCCTAAACCTAATCCTAAACTTCACTGTGCCTACGTCCACCAGTTCCCCCATATTCGGATCGGCTGGCCGCTATAAATATTATAGGCTGTTATATTTATCGCAGCGGTAAAATACAATATACACAAGGGTACATATATCAATAGACATTTTTCATAGTCAACCATGCTGTTTGAGTAATATACATATACTGACTTACCACTCGTTTGCACATTTTGAAATTTTTGATATATTATCGCCAAATAGAGTAAAAATGACACATTAATTTTTAGTACCATTACTAGTTTTTAGTGGTTAGGCCTATAAAAGAAACTTTCTACAGGATTTGGCATATTTATAAAATTCAATAATAATCAGGGTGTAACCGCATATCTGTTTTCAGTACAAATCGGTGTCCGCTTCCGATACAAGTATACTGGAAATTCCGCTGTTTTATGCTTAAAATTTGTTATAATTCACGTATATGTCTCACAGTCTTTCATCACAGATATGCTGCAATTGTTCTATTTGAAATAAGAATTACGAAATTAATCCAAAATCTTAAAAACGTTGAAGCATTCGCAATTTTACCGCCTCATGTATAGAACAGGGCCGGAGCTATAGTATATGCATATTCCTAAGCCGAAGCCTAAGCGTAAGCCTAAGTCTAAGTGTAAGAATGAGTTTATTCCTATGCCTAAGCCTAAGCCTAGGCCAAGCCAAGCACAAAAGTTAGTCTAAAGCTTAAACTAACTCTTTTACAGCTTCGCCGGAAAACGATCCGGCCTTGTTCTATACATGGGCCATTTTTTGTTCAAAATTTCAGAAAGCCAAGTATTAAATACTTGCATGTTTCAGATGTGTTGGCTGAAAAATAAAACATGTTTCAACCTTTTACACTTCAACATCCGTTTTCAGTTTTAGATATTTTGATCACTATTCGTTTCTGTTTCCGTTATTATTACTATCAGTTTACACCCTGTCAATGTTAACAAACCATCACAAAATTTTCCCAAAATTGTTTGAAATTTAATTCGTCAGTAACCAAGTATGCTTTAGTTTGGCTTCATATTCAAACATTTAGCTTAATTTCCATCAAATTTGTGTTAGGTGATGAGTCTAAGGCTGTTTGATTTCAATTACTTTTATCAAGAGTCGATAATGACTATTTTTACAAGGGTCTGCAACTGGGTACACTCTGTCTAGAATAGAATATACTCGGCACGCGTTGCGTGTTTGCCTACCCCCTGTATTTAGAGGGGTGGTACAACCGGTACGAACCATTGCATTTTAAGTATCCGGCGTCAAACATGGTGCTGTTATAGTTTAATTTAGGGGTGTTCAAATGATAGCAACCCCCTCTAAACAAAAGGGGTCGGCCAAAAACTCAACGCCCGATGTTACATTTTGAACAATGCCGGACCCAAGAATTGCACCCTCTTGTCATGATCCACTCTTGCTTTTACGTTTATTAGCGACCCATTTGCGTGAAACTTTGCAACGTTCGTGTTAGTTAATTAAACATTTTACATAGGTGTGGGCAAATAGACAAACCCGTGTGCTCTGAATAGCGCATCACCTAGGCATCTGTGCCATTTCAATTCCGGCTGAAATTCATGCAAATTTTCGTTCTTGGAATTTGATTCTAACTGACTGTGGTTCCGATGACGGGCATTTTCAGTTAAGTCTCATTTTTGTCAATATTTTTTCTGGTTCAAATTCAGCATATATACATACCATATCGTTAAAGCGACAAAGACGTCGTATGATCTTTAAAAAATTTATTCAGTTTTTGCTTACTAGACATCGTAAAAGCGACAAATGTATAGAGCAGGGCCGGATTGTTTTCCAGAGGGGCTAGAATAGAGTCAGTTTAATCTTTAGACTAATTTTTTGCTTAGACTTAGGCTTAGGCTTAGGCTTAGGCTTAGGCTTAAGCTTAGGCTTAGGCTTAGGCTTAGGCTTAGGCTTAGGCTTAGGAATGGGCCTATCCATAGGCTTAGCCTTAGGCTTAGGCTTAGGTTCTGGCTTAGGAATATGCTTATACTACTGTTTCGGCCCTGTTGTATAATGGACCGTAAAAGCTAATGCTAAAAGCTTTAGCAAAAAATATGTGTAATTGCTAAAACGTTTTATTCTAATAAATAAGTTATCAAAACGTTAACATCTGTGTAGTATGTCGTGGTTGTTATGTTTACCAAGTTAGTTTATTTAAAAATGGTTTTGGGACCTTTAGAAATTTCTTGGAAACGAATCCAAGCTTAATATTTTAGCTTTTAATCACTAGAAGTATATTGCGAAAAACGAAAACCTACCGCAGCCTGTTAAACTAACTTTTGCCAATTGTTTCCCTCAAAAACAAACATTAAAACCAGACGCTTTTGTATAAATTAGGTTCAAAAAATGGTCGATCCATCTGATGTCAAGCTATATTTCAGCTGAATTCGTGTATCATTTTGGTTGGTATGGATACAGACAGTTTTGGAATTATTACATCGGTCAAATGTTTTTAATTTTTAACTCAAAATATACTTGCTGCAAAATTAATTTACGCACAAGTTTTACTGCAGACGAAGCTTACAAATTGTGTCTAGTTTAACAGACTTTCCGGCAGCTAAATAACCGATTAAGCTTTATTCCAAGACTAAGCCTAGGCCTAAGCGTTGCAAAAATGTGTTCCTAAGCCTAAGCCTGAGCCTAAGCCTAGCCTGAGCCTAAGCCTAAGCAAAAAAATGTAATCTAGAATCTAAACTTACTCTTTCATGGACCTACCAGAAACCTTGACACCCCTTAAAGTAACACGAGTCGATTGACCTGTACGGACGAAATGTCTAAATAGTTCAGTGTCTGAGGTTTGATTGCAATTGTATTTAAAATGTTTATTTATTATTTTGTTTACAATTACAATCGCTGTACTCAAATTTAAAATTCAATCAGTTTCACCAGTAGAACCAGGAACGACATACTACATCATACCTACAACCATTTTGATTGGTGGAGAGCCGGCAGTAAAACCTGTCATTTTGTAATTACCTTGACTAAATGCATTGTTCTGTTCTACAGTTCGAAGTGCGGAACGTATTTCTGTGGGACTAAAATAAAGTAAGCTTAAGGTTTAGACTAATTTTTTGCCTGGCTTACGCTTAGGCTTAGGCTCAGGCTTAGGAATATGCTTCTGTTCCACCCCTGTTCTTTATATTGGCCGAGGGTTGTAACAAAAGTATTGAAAACCCTATAATTAAGCATTTACCTATGCTTACCTAAACGTAAAGTTTATGCAAAAAATTAGTCTAACGCTTAAAGCTTGCTCTATTAGCGTCCGGCGCAAAAATAGTCCGCAATTCAAAGCAACGTTCAACAGAAATAGTTATTATTTGCAACTTCAAAGCTAATAGTGTTTGTAGTGCATAAATGACTTCAGGACCAAATAATTTGAGTTCGAATCTTTAAGGCGTACTTAAATTTTGAAAGTACATTCCTAAGTATAACCTTGCATGATCGCTCAAGCTATTGACGCAAGACAAATAAACGTATAATTCAACGAATAGTTGCAGTACCGGATATATCAGTAACGAAGGGTGTTGGAGCGTGGGTTAAAAATGAATAACAGTCCGTAACTGAAAAGCAAGGGGGGTATCCTCTGAAGAGGCCAAATAAATATCAGTCGCCCCCTCTTATTCGGGTCACTACAGTATTACAATCACAGTTGAACGGTAAATACGGGTAAACATGTCGGGTAATAAATTTCTGACGCGGGTGTACCTGCGTGCAAAGAATGACAAAGTGTAGGTAAAATCTTGCTCAAATGTTCCCACGTAAAGTTTTATATATTTCATGCGACACCCTTTGTCCATTTTAAGGCCCTCGTTCTACTACGTAGAATCCTTTCATCCGTATTATACGTCGTTAATCCGAATGAATTGAGCTGTCTACCCCAGTTCCCCACTGGTCATCATTTCCAAGCAAACAACAGCTTCTTTATTGTTTATTTTAGGACATTACAAAAATTCTCGGTTATCCCCAAGATTATAGAAGAGACTTAAACCAATTTGTAATTCAAGAACTAAGCCTGACTGGCAATTCAAAGAACAACTTTACCATCAGCGTAACACAGAATTTCAAGTTACGAGTTGAACATCAGTCTCTTAACGATGTTTAAAGTGACCAACTTATCACCACTGAGCGAAATAGTACGCACAGCCTTACATCTGTAACCCCAGACTATGCCATAGGAAATTTATTATTACAAAAAAACTTCAAAACTAAGATAATCATATAATAGCACAATTGAACCGAAATCCGCATAGTACTAATCAAACATTCCAATCTATATTTATGTGAACACCTTGCGCGCGTATTTCTTTGATTTCAGCCATGATACCGCCCATGATGTCATGACATTGATGACCTCACTGTCACGATTAATTGTGATGCGATAGCGAGTGGGTGAATTTCCATGCTGAATAGCTAGGGAAGAGTATCGCAAACAAAAAAAACGGTTAAAAAAGGATAGAAATTGAGGCGAAAAAGTTTGTTGGGCTCAGCGAATATTGCGTTGGGGAAAAAGTTTTGCAGAATTGTAAAATTTGCTTTTGGGTTATGCAATTTTCTTAACCATCAGCACGCCGGATGTTGAAACCTCGAAAGCTATGGATTAGGAATTCACACGAACACAGGATTCTTTTGGAGGAAATGGTCAATGTAAAACATGGGCGGAACAGTATTATAAGCATATTCCTAAGCCTAAACCTGAGCCTAAGCCTGTCTAAACCTAAGACTGAGCACATTTCTAAGCCTAAGCCTAAAACTAAGCCAAGCGAGCGAAAAAGTCAAAAGCTTAAGCTTACTCTTTTCTACCCCCACAGAAAAACGTTCAGCCCCTGATCTTAACATGGGCCGGGAAAATTAAGTCACGACTAAATGTTATCATAATAACCAAACTTGAGTGTTAAATTGCATAAAAACAACCTGAAAATACATTAGACACTAGTAGCTTGGCCATCTTTAAAAAACTACTACACACTTGTACACTGTAAGTAAATAACTGCATTCTAAAATGCATAAATGCCTTACCACGATTTCCGGATTTGCGTGCAACCGGGCACGGAAGCGGTTGAATATTTTGGCAATCCCACGTCAGTTTGATCCATAACGAAGATTCTGCCGCTGTCGAATTGACACCAACCGATTTATGCTACCCAGGATAAACTTGATTGCTGCCGCAACATGTTATCCACATGGTGAAATCGAAACGCCATGCTCAAAAGTACCTATTTTAATACGAGGTATCAAACAAGCTAAATACGAAATCTTTGTGACAATAGCCAAATCGTAAGTGGTTTACGTTTACCACTCTGCTGTAAGATTGGTAAATAACATAGAAACAACAATCCCAGCGGCACCTTCAAATTTCCAAGCCATATATCAGAACAGAGTCAAATTCAGATATAACGGGAATTATTATAACATTATTTCCAGAAGTTATATGCAACGCACAATCAAGTTTGCATGTCAGAATACAGCTGTATTGACCTCGAACTAAATCAATATCAACTGCTAAGACTTATTTGCAACCGGTTTGACCCGTAATAGGAGGGTTTCTCATACTAGCATATAAAAACGGTTAAAAAGCATTGTGAAAACATTTGCAATGGGGTTACACTTTTTCCTTTATTTTCCGCAATATTTGAGATGCATTGCTCATTTTTGATCAGTGTTTGCGATCCGTAAAAAATTGGGGTCTTAAAATATTCAGCGTCCGCTTAGAAGATTTATCATTTGTTGATAATAAACACTTAAATTGTAAAAATATTTAAATTTTTGTTCATTTCAATCTCTGTTTGATCGTTTTTACAACAGGTTTTCGGTTCTAAAATTTTATTGGGTTTGCGCTTTTATGACTCTAATGTTCTTCGCAACTAACAACGTTTGCGAATATATTAAAAATAGCAAATTTCGATTGTAAAATTCGTTCGTTGATAAACTTGATTTGCTGGTTAAATTTATTTCTTTGGTACAATTTCAGTTTCACTATTAAAAATAACATTTTAGTGGACGCTTTTGACAACATACTTAAATATCTTAAAATCAGACTTGCGTTTAGTGTTTGTGCACATATTCTACATAAATTTCGTCTGTTGAGAAAATTGTCAAATATAGTTTCAGTTTTAATTTGAGCCTGAAATTTTTGTTAAAAACACACGGACAAAGTTTATATATGCAAAATAATATTTGTAATATTTAAGAACAAGTTTCTTAAATTTAAAAGTTTTCGCGTTATTTTAAGACAAATTGTGTTAAATGACAGAAAAAACTTTTCAGATCTGTGACTGAAAATACTTTTTGAATAAATTGTGAAATTCGTTTTTTGCGTTACCAGCATAACTAATCCATGATACAGTATACTTTTGAAATTAAACTGCAAAGTTTTTAATTGGCTAAATAAAACTTTATTTTTCTCTTTCTTTAATTGACTTGATTTTAAATTGTGATGGTCCATAACAATTGTGCAACATTCTGCGATACAAACTTTGAAAAACACATACATGATGCAACTGGATATCCGGTTCCGGTAATGGATCATCCACGTAATAGTGCGCGCACTACTGTAAAAAATTGTCCAGGTCTGGGCAAGGACCTATGTCATTTTCGTGAACTCTGCAACAAGGATGCTATCTTTAGAAGTAGTCTCTTTGCAAAGTCTAAAGACAACGTTGACATCCTGCATACAGGGCGTCCAATGTCATTATCGCCACAGAGCAGAGTGCATAATGTCATTACACTGTAACTAGACACTGTTCGAAGGGGCTATGTTGTAGATTTGTTGTAGCAGAAGCTATGTACAAGAAACCTGAAAACTATTCCGCAAAAACAACGCTATAGCGAGAGTCTGCGTTTTGTCAGTAGTCCCTACCGAGGGACTCTGTTTGTCAGTAGTCCCTACCGAGGGACTCTGTTTTGTTTCGACTTTCTTAAAACACTCTCAGGACAAAACCGACTATCTAAGTACATGGTGTATCTTGCCATAAAGCCCTGCTTATGCCATCATTTTTTGACATTGGTTCTAAGGGGGTGGGTGGCCAATTTTTACCAATATGCGTACATTATTACGCGGAAGCTCAGTGTTTGTTCTGGGAACCTGCCGGGAATCTGTAACAAATTTTGCTTATTTCGTTTACTTACAAATACTGTTTTATAACTAGTGCCTAGCAAGTAAATTGTAAGTTTAGTTTTACGAAATGAACCTATTTTTAACAAATACGTTTAATTTTGTGCTGTGGTTTCTGACACTGGCGTTACAAACATCAGGTGATTTGGTCTGCAACGCTATTTTCAAATGTTTCCTAGTAGAAAATCTTTCATTACTGTAGACAGGACATAAATTGAAGCTAAAATATGGTTAAAAATAGCAATATTTGCAACACGAATAGCTAAAGCTATTACTGACAGATTTGAAGAGATGAAGCCAAGTTTTCAATTAGATTTTGATTTACTAAATGTGGTGGTGTCTTGCAAGCTCGCGGAACACGTGTTTTAATTCGATTTTAATTTCAGATCAGAAAGACATCAAACTATGTCCGCCAGGCTGGAAACGCACTCCAAGCGCGTGCTATCGTTGGTTCAATTCAGAAGTAAATGCGAAATTTATCGGAACAGCAAGATGCACTTATTACACGCGGAATTCCATTGCGCCGGTTTTCAAAAGCCAGCAACATTTGAACGAATTTATAACGTTTATTCAGTCAGAACCTGACGCCGCATCCTACAGCAAAATTCCCGTCAACGGTTGGTATCTTGGAAATGCTGATGGTTACATAATCAACAGAGATCATTCGAAGCGAAGTTGTCCGATGCCAAATTGGATGATAGAAAACATTGGAAACGGCACAGAAAAATGTGTAGCGGTTGACTTTACAACTTCAACGCTGGTTCCATTTGATTGCGCTGCTCCGTCCAGATTTGCTTGTCAGATACCAAATTTTGACGTGTGTTCAGGTATTTGATACTTTGTTCAAGACTCATTTTTGTTCGAAAATAATATGATAATCTTGAAGTTCGTTGATATAATTTCTATAAACTTGCAATTAACCAGACTAATCTAGAAAGATGTAAACAGTGTATGTTACACTTGTTTGCACTTTTATTGGTTCTTCAAACAACAGTCCTTAAAACAAGAAATTGCTATTTCCCAATAACTTAACCGTTTTATGAAACCTACTACGTCTGCCGCCTGTCTGCTGATCTAGAGCTACTATATTTAATTATTCGTTAATCACTAGCCTAAATAGCTAACCGTATGCAATGAAAATAGTTTTTAACAAAATTAAGTTTCACAAACACAAAATAGAGGTGTTTAAAAATTAGTACGACTGGCACAAAATCGTAACGCTACAAAATGTTCACAAGCACACAACTACTACCAGTAAAGTTCTGATTTCATAGCGAGGTTGGCGTAGCAGAATACCACACATCGCATTTAAGCTTGGACGTTTGTAACATACTTGTATATACTTTAAATTGTACGAAGTTAAAATTTGTTACTGATATATATATTTTTTACAAGATTTCAGACACAAAACCAAATTGTCCTAATAATTGGTATGGTACAGGATCATCATGCTACCAAACGTTTGTAGACAGTCCATCAGTTTCACTGAAAGATATTGATACATTCTGCAGAGGATTGCATCCGCTGGCGCAATCAGCTCAGTTCACGAGCCACAAACAGTTTGATGATTATGTCGAGTATTTGGCCACAATCGTAGGCTCAACAACAAATCTGACTGGATTGAGTTTTGGAGTGAATGGAAAGTATTCCGCCCAATTGGATAATTTCATTCTCACAGAGTTGACCAACAACAATGCGCAGTGTCCGCTTGTGGCGATGAACGCGTCAGAAATATCGTGTAGAGCTTTCACTGATGAAGTCGACGAGTATAACTGTCTTGCATTCAACTATGATTTGCATATGTTGGAAATTGCTGATTGCAACTCTGTCAGTGCGTTTTCATGTCAAATTCATGGCTACCAATTGTGCTCTGGTTAGTTGCAGCCAAAGTATATTGTAACATAGAGATTATAGACCAACGTTTTTGAGCTGAACAAAAGCATTTTAGTCGTTAAGAAATTGATGTCACAGAAACAGCCACCAGATAAGATATATGGTAAACATTAGGTATGTTTTCTTTGTTTGGTTTGAAAAATATTGACCTTATGGATCGCACAGGACAGTTCTGCTTATAGATTTCATTTTTTGAGCATTTTCAGTGAAACAAAATTTTCACGGGAATACAAGTACCCTTTGGGTAAAAACTTTCAAAGCGCCAGTAGAAATTTGTGATTCTTTGCCCATCTGGAACTGTGGTAACAAACGACAGACACTTTAGGTCTAACTGTAATTAATGGCAAGATACCAAAGGTTTGCAGTTGACTCAGACAGCAAATCGACCATCGTTCGCTGAATAACGTATATTGTCAGGGACACATCCCTTTTATCATCAATTAGAATGCAACTTTGGCACGGAATTTAGGCGGATTTTGGTTTACTGCAATCAATTGTCAACGGAACGATCCACCTCTTGAGGTTTTGGATCTTGACTGATTTTGGCTGCCGGAAAAAGCATCATTTGGTGTATATATTGTGTGCGGTTTCCTTTTTCATGGTCTCGCATGTTTAGTTTGGCATTATTTTGTAATGTTTTGTTTTTCGCAGTGATGCCATGTTCTCTTTTGTATTACTTTTTTGCACAGGTACGGATCTTATACCATGGAGAATAGAATGAAAATTTCAGGTTGCTGGATTACTTTCGGCACCGCAATTGTCTCACTATGAGGTTTCGGACTAAAACGATATTGGGTGAAAATACTCCGACTTAACCAGCAGGGTCCATAGGGCACGGATGTTAGGTTCCCCTCCGGACCTGTGCTAGTTGTGCTCATGGTGGATCAATTGTAATCATTTATGCTTTGTTTATGATCCCGTCGTTGTTACTTTATGCATTACGGTATGTTTTTTGGTATCTTCCAGTACGTAATTGTTGCATTTTGGTATGTTTCTTGGTATCTTTTAGCATATAGCATTTTCATGCAATTTTTCGTATGGGTACATAACATTCGTTAATGAGTAGCGTGTTGTTTCAAAGTTGTATTGTTTCTCCTACTTTAACGTGGTGTTATTTTTCATTCTGCCGCAAGGTCAGACAACACTAGATTTAGCCCTTAGCCACCCCTACTATTCGGCTAGGACACCATGTATTTGCCTATGGCTAGCACCACTATCACGTAATAACCGGCTATATGTTCCTTTCCGGGGATTTTATTTTCACCTCCCTCACGGCTTTCACCGGAATCCGTTGATTTGACTAGAAATTTGACTATCGCAGCTATGACTAGAAACAATGCCTATCAGCTGAATATGACTAGCAAAGCTGCACCGCATCCGTAGTCTGATTACGAATTCAATCACCATAGTTGCGACTAGAGACAATGCACGGGACTAGTAAATTCGCAGTGTACAGGCAGGATTAGCATTCGCGGGAGACTTAGCTGAGGGGGACCTGGCAGGCATAACTACCGAAAAGAGGGGGTAATGGCAAGACAAAAAAGGGGAACGAATCTTGGGGCATAACATTGTAGCAGGGCTCGACTAATGGCAGAAAATTGCGTACGGCTGGGTTTCAACCCCCTTTTATAGACTCACCTCCCATAATACTTACCGGATTGCAACTCTATATACGCGATGCAGCGTTGAACTAAATATGTACGCGATAACACAATGCGGGCAGTAGTTAACACTGCAGGGGTAATCTTTGAAGGGGAGGATTCTAAAAGAGGTATGCACGGGGGCTGCGCAGCTTAAATGGCTAATTAGGAGTAGATACCTACGGTGGGTCCGCTAGGTTGCCGGCTAAGCTGTTATGCTAGGGTGAAGTTATCGAGTGCGCTTTTCATGAGAGGATATACGACACAGGGGTTCAGGTTGTGCAGAAATTTCGTTGGGGCCGTTACCCCCCCCCCCCTCAGGCGCGTTGCTGGGACCCTAGGGGTGGTTGACAGGTAGATTGTCCGTTCCCGCTTTCCCGATGGGGCCTGCCGCTGACACTCGAGCCTGCTACATACATACCTTGTTTAGCGGCGACAGTAGTTTTACGACTACTTATGATCGCAATTAATGCTCGTAAAATATTTGAGTTTGCACGATTAGTGAATTTAAGTCTCCGGGTTATCGACCCGTGTAAAACGTCGAAGTTGTTAAAATTTGAAAATGAGTTGCGACTGTTTTGAATTTCGCGCAGGGATGTGGTTGAAAGGAGGCGTTCCGAGAAAGGGGGGATGAGGTTGAATTTTAACGGTGTACCAAACCGGAGGGGGCAATCCACGAAGAGGAATCAAGCCATAACCCATATATTAAGGATCTCGGAACGCCTCGGGGCAGATTTTACTAGCGGACGTGCGCATATTAAGAATTTTCCCGCAGCCGGGATGCTGAGCTCAGGACTGTGTGTGTATGGATCCCGGGACAAAAATGCCCAGGCACAAACTTCCTGAGACCCCGAAATAACTTGTGTGCATCCACGTGTATAATTTTACGGATCCCAGGGTGAAAAATGCAAAAATGCGAATTTCGGGATCCGTGGTTAAAACCCCACCAATCGATAAAGCTCGTCGAGCTGAGTAAGAAAAATACCCTGACTGGGGCCCTGAAGTCATTCGTTCAAGAGTTAGAGGTATTTATAGTTTTTGAAATTTAGTGTGTATGATTTTACGGATCCGAGGTTGAAAAATGCAAAAATGCGAATTTTGGAATTGAAAATCGAGATTGGTATCAATCGACGCAGCTCCTTACGCTGAACAAGAAAAATACCCTGACTCGGGGTCTGCGACTCTTTGCTCGAAAGTTATAGGTCTTTTTCCGTTTTGGGAATTTTACGTGTATAATTTTACGGATCCGAGGTCGGAAAATGCCAAAATACGAATTTCGGAATCCTTAGCTGGGACCCCTACCATTCGATAGAGCTTGTCGAGCTGAGCAATAAAACCACCCTGACTTAGGGTCTGCGATCAGTCGTTAGCGAGTTACAGGTCTCTCCGTTGCCCGGTGTGTGAATTTACGGATCGGAGGGGCGGAAAATGCAAAAACACGAATTTGGGAATTCGCATTCACAGTTCCTATATTTCGATAGAGTTCTGGGGGCTGAACGATAAAACCACCCTGACCAGGGGTCTCCGGCTAACCGTTAAAGAGTTGCGAGCTCCTGAAATCTTGAAATCCCTACGTACAATGTTTAAGGACCTTAGGACAAATTTGCAGGATCATGTTTTCTAGCATCGGGGGTTAGGGATAGTCTCATTCGGTTCGGTGCATTCCGGGAAGCAATAAAACCACCCTGACTGGTACCCGCGAACAGCTATTTCGCAAGTTACAACCATTACAATTTCTTAGGACCCCACATTTCGAGTGTCTCACTGGACCTAGTTTGAGCTAGTGTCAAGTTTTATCAGCTACATGAGTCATTTTAACGGCAGGATGAGCATCATCATAGTTTTCATCAGTAGGTTCAAATAAGATTGTGGTGCATGAATTATACTTTGGATGTTTTACTGTGCTAATTTGCTATAACCTTGTTCTTTTAATCAATGAGTTGGACTGTCCTTGTTTGGAACCTTGTTTTGGAACGATTCGAAATCTTTTACTAGTTACTCGGGTTAGGCACTTTGTAGACGGACATCTTAAAACCCAAAGGAGAGCCGGAGACCTGGCATCCACAGCAGTAATTTCCGAATATGTCTCTTTTCACCAGGTAACCAGACTTAAACTCACTCTCTGCTTACTGTGCCACATTTGTATGTTTAGCTCACTGGCTATCCAAATAGGTTGAAAGTTACTTGCGGTTAGGCTTATGCTTGACTATGGGTGCGTTACGGGTGCCGAAGTCATTTTGTATTAGTGTATTTCTTGTAGTTTAGTTTTCTTGGTTTTGCTATTTCCTAGCTCATTGCGATTTGTTATTTGGGTTCCCTATACAATGCAGGTTCTGAAAGCTGACAGTACCCTCCTTTCTATCATTTGTTTAGGTTCAGAATACTAGGAAAAAGGATATGTCACACTCAAAAAGGAGAGTGACCTGGCGGTTAAAGTCATACATGCGTGCCGGTGGGTCTTGGAGGTTGCTTGGCACTTGGGCCTGAGTACGGCGATGTCAAAGCCTTGGCGTTTTCCCCGCCTTAATCATGGGAGGCTCCAATATTTCGGCGAGACCCCTTTCTGCGATGGACAGTCAATTTCACGCGTAAACCTAAACCGTCCAATCAGCGTGCACCGGTTGCGACAGTTGAATTCTTTTCATTGGCTCTTTGCAGCCGATTTCCGCAACCATTAGTATCGCGTTTCGCCGCGTCCTTTTCTCGCCGTTTTATTGGCCCTTTGTAGCCGTTTTGCCACAGCCAATAGTATTGTCTCTGGCCGCGTCTGTTCTGAGTTTTTCATTGGCTGAAAACTCAAACCAATCACCTGAGGCCTGAGAGGGGTATATAAGAGCAGTGCACGGGCTGCATTTTCAGTTCAGTTCAGTTTTCAAAGATTTTTCAGTCGCGAGCTCGAGCCGCGGCAGCAAACCGGTTCTCTCCGGTGCACTGTATGGCGACACGGTGCACTTGGGAGAATTCGGGGCGCTGTATTAAAACATCCCGGACGGTAGTACCCGAGATGCGCTCAGAGCGCTACAAATTTTAGCAAAATGAATAAGCTATAGGCCTGGTTTGGACTATGTAGTTTCACAAAGGGGGCGTGAGTAAAATTTCTCAAAATTCAAGGTTCCTTGTAGTTGGCGACAACACAGGACCTCAACTTAATTCGGTTTCAACCTTTGGAAGTCCGTATACCGCGCTAAAATCTAAAAAGTCACCCAACTAGTGAAGGATAACCCGACTGGGGTCGAGCTGTGCAATTGTCAACCGCGACGGGAAGGCCACCGCAGCCTAGTGCTAAGCACTTAGGATATGTCAAACAAAAGAGCCAAGCCCCGGTCACGCTAGAAAACTTTGGTTTACCCCGTGATTTAAATGGTGCTTGCCGGGCCTTTCTTGGGATAGTAGTAAGAATTTTCCCCAGGTTGACAATTGAACTGCTGGACGTGCAGCCCGTGTAGGATTCTCAAATTCCAGGAAATTCTAAACGAGACCTTGTTGCGCCTCAGACGCTATCGGAGACATGCTTAGCCAGTGCTTAGGACATAGGGATAGCCTTGGGACCACGAGTATAATCTCAAAGGACCCATGGTACGCATGTATGGCATTTCAGACCGCAACTTAAGTCACTGTCCTATCGAGCCCCTCATGCTACGTCCCTCGGAGGGAATTCCCGCCCATTCGCACTTGCTAATCAAGGGTGTCTTTTGGACTTGAGAATTCTTTGGCCCCCGTTGTCCAAACCCGTTGGGGCACGGTAGCTTTTAATCTCAGCAACTACGCCGACCTAAAACGCTCAGCTTTCTAAGGCTCCATAACCTAGCGGTAAGGTGGTTAGTCCACGTTCAGGTCGCCACAGGTACCTGTTTAAACTCGCTAATTTCTGAAACCTAGAGATTCATGAATTTCTGTACTTTTAGCAATTACGTTTAACTACTCAAACTTATTCTTGCTATCAGCGCACGGCGCAATTTAACTCAACTCAAGTCAACGTTCAACTTTCGATAACCTGAGACAAATCTTAACTAAGGTATAACCATGTTTCCCATATCATACGTACTATGTGCTTCTACAATAAATCAAAACTTTACCTGGGTATGATTATTGCACCTAAGAGCGCTATTTTGAACCTCCTAGCCTTGAGCCATGGCTTTTAAAATACCATGTGTGGATTTTCGGAGCATCAAGCTACTAGGTTAAAAGCTATAACTTTTGCAAGCCTTGGCCTGAATTAGGGATAGGCTCAATAAAACCTAGAGGCTTGGATCGATCCGCCTTTTCCTTATAAGGGTCGCTGACCGTATGCTTTAAAATTCTTCAGGATCGCCTTTGGATCACCCGTGATACCAGCCATCCTTAGAACAGCAACCAAAGACCACGCTCATCCAGAAACCCGTGCCTAGGAATTATTAAGAGAAATTCTAGCAGGCGGCCCGTTTGATAAATCTCGGCCTTAATCCTGACTGCTACGGGTGCGAATTACTTCTCCGCTAAACGCGTATCGTCAAGGGCTTAGGCGTAAGACGATATCGGAATTTTGTGACTCTCAAAACCCGATATCACGCCAGGGGGACTATCATCCTCTAGACACGTAGGCTTATAAGGTAGATCCACGGCCAAGGACACCCGTGAGGGATACCACTCGGATTCGTCCGCAGAGGTACCCGTTGATCGCAGCCGTAACAATATACGCTAAAGGTTTCGGCAATTATAGTAGAGAAATTTCTCGGATTTTATGGCCCATGTATAGAACAGTAGCATAAGCATATTCCTAAGCCTAAGCATAAGCCTAAGCCTAAGCCTAAGCGTACAGATGAGCCTATTCCTAAGCCTAAGCCTAAACTTAAGCGAAAGCCTAAGCCTAAGCCATTGCCTATTAAGTCTAAGCCAAAGCCTATATCTAAACCTAAGCCTAAGCCTATAGATGAGCCTATTCCTAAGCCTAAGCCTAAGCCTAAGCCTAAGCCTAAGCCTAAGCAAAAAATTAGTCTAAAGCTTAAATAAACTGATTCTATTATAGCCCCGGCGGAAAACGATTCGGTCCTCTATACATAGGCCGATTTATAAACGTATACATGCAGAAGATTACTTTGTAACTTTGGAGCAATTTTTGAAGTTTAATTATGGCAATTTCTTAAAAAGACACTAGAAGCGCAAATTTTAATATACTGCGAAAAATTTCTTAAATTTCAGAATTCGAAAATTATTTTAAATTCGTAGATTAGTCACGCGGCGAACTCCGGTTTCAGCTTCTGCAGAACTTGTTGACAATCGGCAACGGTATTTTTCTTTTTGGCAAGAACGATTCAAGTTTACTTACTAATAAAGCTTATTGTGACGTACATCATATTAAAGCGATTATGTATTATTTGTATTTAGTAAATTTTGCACATTTTTACGGACTGCAAAAATAAGGGCAGGTAAATGTGAGTCGCGGGTAAAACAACTTTGCGCGGGTATACGCAGGGTAAAGAACCAAACTTTTGTTGGTGCTGTATTGACCCGAATAAGAAGGGGAGGGGAAAATAACAGGGGGTCCCCATTTTGAGTTCCAATCAATAGGTATCCGTATCCCTAATAAGAGTCCGTAAGCGGATAGAGTTCCAGAACCCTAATTAGAGTCCATAAATGTCAATTATCCCTAATTGTAGCGCATAATGACTTCAGGACCTTATAATTTGAGTTTGAGACTTTAAAGCTTACTTAAATTTTTAAAGTGCATTCCTAAATATAACCTTGCATTATCGCTCAAGCTTTTAATGTAGGACAAATACCGTTTAATTCAACGGATAGTTGCAATACCGGATATATATCAGTAAGGAAGGGTGGCGCAGTGCTGGTTGAAAATAAATAACAGTCCGTAACCGAATAACAAGGGGTGTACCCCCTGAAGAGGCCAAATAGATATCAGTCCCCCACTTATTCGGGTCACTACAGTAAGGCGCAGGCCGGGTAAAGAAATCTTTACCCACTTATGCCTCTGAATTTGATATTAACCAAATAACTGCAATACGACTGTGCAAGATAATTGTTTGGCATGCATTTGCGTTTCTTATGCATTTTGGCAACGCTATCGATTTTATACCTATAATGCTCAAAGACTGTGGCAGCATACATACACTTTTCAAGCTCCTGATATAAACATTACAAATTTAAACGGCGAACAATTTAAAATTTCAGGTAGAAATTGTATGGACTCACCATTGGATGTAATATATGTTTTTGATAGTGCGGTCATAGATATAACCTGGTTCCAAATAAGGAGGTTTCTGGCACGCTTGGTTATGAATTTCCCGAGCGATTCGCGATTCGCAACAATTCAATTTGCGACTACGATTCGAGAAGCTTTCAACCGCGACAAGTTTTCTACTACCGATGAAGTTTTTAGTATGTTTATACAACAGATGACAGCTACGTAATGAGATCTTTCGATAAAAAAATTGGGGTGGTTTCGGTTATCTTCTCCAGCCGGCGTTTAGACAAAACTATATGGTATTCGCAGTTATTTGACCGTAACTCGTTAGGAAATCGTCTTATCGCGAAAAATTAAAGACCTTTCGACTCCGCGCCGCAAGCGGCGTTGAATGGCGTATATTTTGAGTAACTTTATGACAAAAAAGCTTTTGGGTCCCAAGGAAGGTCGGGACCTTAAAAAATCGAATTTTTAAAAAATTTAAATTTTTGCGTGCAATGATTAGGCTAGGTAATGAAAAGCTGAAATATGCGGAACGTTTTAAATACCAGTAGTCTTTGGGCAAACGCCAGCTGGGGAACAACTGAAAACACTCAAAACTTTTCATTTAAAATTTAATTCAGGAGTTATCTTTTCCTGAAAAAATGTTTGTTGTTATCGTCTTTAAACTTTACATGTCAAGGTAACAGAGGGCAATATTGAATGCGATTGGATCATAACTGTTATCTTTAGAGCAGTGTAACCACATTGAAAATGGTACTAGTTTGAAAGTTTCGTTGAAATATATTATAGCTGGAGTGATTCGTCTTGCATCAATGGATGGAGATAAAAGATCGCTAGGTGCGGCGTTGAGACTTGCTGATGCCAGAATCGATTCGTATGGCAAACAGACAGCTGTGGTGACCGTGATGACTGGCAATCCGACTGATTTTGGTTTCCGTCCTGGTGCCTTGTACACGGACAGCATTCGGTCAAAGGTTAGTTGTAACACGTCATACCGTCGCTAATCACAACAATCTTCTGTATGTTACTGCTAAAGCCGACACTGGAAGTGTAATTCACCATTTAGGTTATACTGCGCACGCCACTGCCAAAAAATTTCCATGTTATTACTGGAAAGTAGCAATAAAATTACAACTATTTCTTCATTTAGGTTATACTGCGCACGCCACTGCCAAAAAATCTCCATGTTATTATTGGAAAGTAGCAGTAAAATTACAACTATTTCATGCATTACTATTTGCAAATATTTAGCAAGTTGTTTTTGTATGTTACTCTTAGGACACGTGCGAAGAACGGCATTGTATTTTGGCAGTTTTTTGTAGCGCCAATATTAGAATTTACCGAAAAATTTAAGTTTCCCGCATACCTTCAAATTTTCCAAATAAAATTTATATTTTCCCGTCAAAATTTCAATTTCCAGCCAAAATTTAAATTTTCCCGTCAACATTAGAATTTTTGTGCCAATTAACCCTACGGTTTGTATACATTGAACGCACAATTTCCACTGTATTGTAAAAGGATGATGTTGTTTACACAGTTAAAACTTTGGACATTATTTTTAGTGAGCGTTAGTAAGCTATGTATAATATAGATCAGACATTTTTCGACATTGGCGATCGCAGTATAACCTGGATGGTGCACAAATTAACTTCCAGTTAATTAGTTCAGTGAAACTTTCAAAAAACGTCAATTTCGTGCAAACTCTACGCCTATTATTCAATCGGTACGACCAAAAGTGCTTGAATAAGCCTCCGCAATAAAAGTTTGCTCAGAATCACATTTTGCGCCTTTAGACAGTTTTATCAAACTTAGTATTAAATTTAAAACTGATTATAAAAGTTTAGATGACAATTATATAT
Organism: Enoplolaimus lenunculus; assembly: GCA_030248215.1. Taxonomy (NCBI): domain Eukaryota; kingdom Metazoa; phylum Nematoda; class Enoplea; order Enoplida; family Thoracostomopsidae; genus Enoplolaimus; species Enoplolaimus lenunculus. The sequence goes on along the minus strand of JASANG010003051.1, from coordinate 152,555 downwards.
CTCAGACAAAATTAATAAAGTCGTTTCGTCATTTGCTTGATTGACCCTATCTATTCTAAATGTCGATGCAGTAACAACGCTAAAACTTTCCTGGTTAGGTTGCCACTATCATTATTACCTATGGCTATTAAGTTTAAACTTTATCCTAAGGATGCTATTAAAGCATACCATGTTATCATCCTTATAAACGGGAACTTATAGTAAAAAGCTGGCATTAAAGGAAACCATTTTTAAAAAGGGTTTATTATGCGGATTGCTTAACAATTTTTCTCAATATCTCAATAACCATTCGTTCGAAACGTGCCAAATTTCCTCAACGCAGATTTATTCAGTATTAGCTAATAATCGTACGGAAACTCGACAAGATTCATCAAGACATTAACTGTTGAAGACATGAAAAGCAAATTGGACCGTATTACCGGCATTTATCGTAATAAGGGCCGGACAATCATATAAAAGGAGCCATCTGTAATGTAATAAGGGCCATATATGTAGATAGAAAACTACCTAATTTTCTGAAGTCTACGAGCTTTACACAGAGGCACAATATGTCTTGATTGAGTACACACATATGTGCAGTGGTATTAATTACAAAGATATGTCTAAAAGGACTTGGAAATGCAAATTTTAATGCGGAAATTCGTGCATACTTGCTTTTATGCACCCGATATCAGTGTATAAAAGTGCTGCAGTGCTGCCCGAGCTGGAAAAACGGGAGCCAGTACTGAAATTGCCGCCACCTTCGACAAATATTCTACTTGACCAGAAAATCGATTTGATGCCAGAGTCGGAGGCAGACCTTCAGTTGTACCCTATAGTGTAATGGTTGACAGCAGGTTATAAACGTGTTAACGGAACGGATGTTGATTAATTTTTTGTGGGAGCACATTTACTGTCATATGTTTACATATATAATTAGAACCAAATCAATGAAAATTTACTCACGTTTACATATTGAATGAAATCAATCAAGCCAACGCACAGGCTGTTTAACCCAGATACAAGCGGTTTTCATGAAACATCAGTGAAGTTATCTAGAAGATTTGTCACATTTACACCCACGCATTTTCTTTTTATCCACAAAACCACGATTTTAAATAAAGGAAACAGACAACGGATATTAAAGTATATCATTAAAGTTTCGGCCAATGTTACTTTAAGGCCCGTAACTCTTGATACAGTATATTCGTAAGCCTGAGCCTAAGAAAAAATAAGTGTCAATTCTGAGCCTAGTAAAAGCTTAAAAGCTTATGCCTATGCAAAAAATAGCATAAATCATACTCTATTGCAGTCGAGCGTGAAAACAGGACGGCCGTAAAAGTAACATGATCCAAAATTTCAAAGATGTTTTATTTTTCTGCAAATACAATGGATGCATGCCAGTCAGGCTGCAACCAGAGGTCCGCCAGCGACACAAAATCACCTGACTTCGTAGAATTTCTGCGGCGATTGTAAATTGTTTAGTTTTAGAAAAAACATATCGTCTGGAAATCTGACAATAAGAAGCACCACTGCGAAAACCATGAACTGGGTAAAATTTATTAATACTGGCCCTTATTGCATGCCTACTGGTTCCTATTGCAAACCGCAGTGGCTCTTAACCCTTTCTCACATGAATATTTTCTATTACCCCTGAGACCTACTTTTATGCTAGGATTCGAACTCAAGTGACCGGAGTGGGAGGCGTACACCATCACCACTCAGCTATATGAACTTGACGCTCGAGCCCGAGGGGGCTCTCAAGTCTTGTGGTGATCTAGTACTATGTATACGTGTTGCAATTGTTAAACACGGCGCGATTTAACGTATATACACTGCGCTGAGTTGCCTATGAGCAACTCAATGAGAGATGGGGTTAAGCTTTAAGCATTATTTTGAGAATTTACACAGTGCGCTGAGTTGCCTATAGGCAACTCAATTGCGCTGAGTTGCCTATAGGCAACTCAATGTGAGAAGGGGTTAATATTATATGCGTACATGCCCTTATTACAAGCCATGTTTATTTACTCGCAGCACTTCTAAACAATAACGTAAAGACCTTACACAGTTAAACGAGCAACAAATTGTAATACGCGGCGAATCTCGTTGATATCTTGTTTAATTAACAAGATACAGCTATTTAAAATTTAAATGCTGTTACGGTTTTGAAATTGAGTCTTAGCTTTTTCTGAGAGTTACTATGCTTTCGATGCAACACTAGGCTATGTATACTACTGAAACATAATTTTAAAACAGAATTACAAGGAAACAGTTCCTTAGTTACCTTTCATTGCAACCTTTAAATCAAATCGATAAAAATTAATAAAGTTACACAAGTTTGAGTTAAGAGTGGCCCTTATTATATAACTCGCCCCTATTGCGAGCGTTTTATTGAAGAAAAACGAAGTATTTTCTTTCTGCAGGGCGGATTAGTATGGGTGATATACGTTGGCGAAAATCCGAATGACACTCATTTAAATGCAATTGTCGGCAATGATACTAGTAAAATATACCTACTAGACACATACGCAACTCTGGATAATCAGTTTGCAGCTAATTTTGCTTCTGAGATATGTGAACGCAAACACGGGCAAGAAGGTAAACAAATTTTTAAAGTAACTCATTATTTAATTCGGAATAGCTTAAGTAATGAGATACACAAGGTCTTGGTCCGTATCACCTCACGCCCGCTGTACGTTGCTTGGTATAAGCAGATCACGGTTTTTCCCATGTTGATTCGACGTCTCAATTTTACAATTTGGGCTTTCTTATCGGATTTACAGACAAAAATCCAATGTCATATAACACTGACTTACAAACCCCAGCTCTTGCGTACAACATCCGGCATGCCATCATATGATTTTCCAAATTTATAGCGAGAATGCATACAACATTCGGCATGCCATCATATGATATTCCAAATTTATAGCGAGTATCATATGGTATTTAGCGTGACGTTATAGCCTTCGCGTACTTATAAATGAATTAAAATCTTGACATTTTAAATTCTAGTATCATATGATGACCTAAGTGGACCATACTGTTATTTAATCTCAAGTATGCAGACAATTCAATACAAAAATCTAAGATATTTGCAGACAATATAACGAATATCACATGATGTTGGGGTACAAACGGAAACCTACACATGATGACCCGTGGTAACTACGAATTTTTGAAAATGACCATGGGGCTTGTAATTAGACAAAAGATTACCCAGTAGTATCGTAACAACAAAACATGCAAAAAACTGTCCCATATGTTGGGCCGCTAGTTTTACTACATTTTGTTCTATTTAAACGAACCAGGTTTTTATATCACGCACGCGCTCCTTTACTTCATTTAGTATAAAATAATTTTGAACATTTCAACCAACAAGGAATTAATAAAATTTCACATATGTATTACTTTTCAGCAAAATAAACATGTTATGAATAGCTGAAAAGCGATAACAATTATGATAAGAATAATAATAATAATAATAGTAACAATAATAGTAATAATAATAATAGTAATAATAATAATAGTAGTAACAATAATAATAGTAATAATAATAATAATAATAGTAATAATAATAGGTAATATAACTAGACAAGTAAGATCAGATTTCTAAAAAGCTGAAATAATGCACTGTAATGTTTGTTTCATGCCATTGAAACGTTATTGTGGCGTTGTATACCTCGATCCACACCATAATTATAACAGTTAGTTAAAGCTGTGTTGCACAATTGTATGCAGTCATTGTTGTACACAACCAAACTGTGTCTTCAGTGTTTTTCAAATGTAAGACATTGATGCATTTTGATTGTGCAAACTCTAAACAACTGGCAAAACACTTTAAAATCAAACGCCCTTTTTATATGATTAATAGAAATGCTTGAAAGTTCAGATCAACAGCCAGTATAATTCTAAGAACCCAACTTTATCTGTCGCTATGGTGAAATTATATTTATTTCATAATCAATGTCATTCAATTGCTTTAAATTAAAATTTTTTTGCTCAAATTAGGTACGATTATGAATTCGGTACTATTTGAGACAGGTGTATCAATTATAGCCAGCCGATAATTTTGGTATTACTTAAAGTTAAGGATACAAGCAAAAATTTTGATCGCGTTCGTTGTATTGATTGTTCTTCGGCTAGTTTTGTAAAAATGAAGCTTGGCCGTGACTGCCACTTCCATAACTTCGCGGAAGTGGTAAGAGGAGGTCGCGGGCGGTTACGTGCAGAACACCAACAAAACCAAATAATCAGCCGAACGAGATTAAAAAAATTATCGACTTCAGCGCAATTCAAGTTTAAGATGCCATAATTTACGTTATTTGAGTTCTTGTTTGTCGGTCACAAACTTTCTCTACCCCAGTACCTTCGGCGCAGAGTACATAGCCACCGTTTTTGTATCCGTTGCTGTGACCCCAGATGATGCGGTACAAGGAGCCCTCAAATGACATTTCGGACGGTGGCAATGCAAAGAGGATATCTGTAATGCGTTTATGTATCAGCCAACGCAAGGTTTGTCTGCTAACACTGAAATGCCTTTACTTAGAGTTTAAATACAATAATTGATATTCAACAAAGAGTAAAAATGTTGAATAATTAATTTGAACAAAAATTTTGTTGCCAAAGGTTTGTTGTTCTGCGAGTTTGCTGTAAATTTCACGCAATTTTCAAAGTTTATATTGAACAAGTTTCTTAAAACAAGACGCGTAGCATAAAATTTAGACATCATATTATGGTGTTGGCATTCTAAAAACGTTACGGAAAAATTCGTCGACCACAGGTGCCGGGTCCAAAGTTTTGGCTTTCAGCGGCACACAAGCAAACAAGCTAAAATTCGTTTCTGTTCTTTGGTTTTCTCCGAAGCCCGAGGCGGAAGCAGAGCCGCTGATAGCAACCATGAAACACTTATACTGAAAGTTTCGTTAAGGAATATTGTACGAAAAATTCAATTACAAATGCATCCCACAAAAAATATACCATGAGTGACCAAATTGAAAACTGTGTGCGCAAAATAATAAATAACGTGTCGTGTTGAACAATACACGTATACGCATTCCACTACCTTCACAACGCATAAGAACTCCTTCGAGCTCGTGTAACCCATAAGAACTCATTCGAGCTCGTGTGTATAGCTCCTATTGTGAGCAGACATGGTAAACGCTTCCCGTCGAAATGACTTGAGCCTGAATCTTTGGTTTTAAACTTGATAACAGATGAAATAGAAAACATTCGTCATGGGAAAAAGGATAAATGTTCACGTTCTGAGTATAGTAGGATATATTAAGTATATGCTAACATAAAGCAAATACGAAATGACTGCAGTTATGCGCATACTGTTTATCATGGCAATATCAAGTCAAATAACAGGTGATGTTAATACGGCAATTTTTTGAAAATCTGTTTCTTAAGTTGACTTCAGCTGCTATATGCTGCAAAACATTAATCGGTTAAGCTTACAAATTTGAAAGTTTCTGTAAATTCAGTCCATTCTGCGTACGTTGCAGTTATACTCGACGAATAATTGGGCCAATGTTACTTTAAGGGGCGTACAGGTTTCTGATGGGTCCATAAAAGAGTAGGTTTACATTCTAGATTACATTTTTTGCTTAGGCTTAGGCTTAGGAATAGGTTTAATCTACTGTTACGCCCGTTAAAGTAAACATTGGCCAATAATTGTATAACAAGATACGCACATAACAGTAAAATATTGAACTTGAAACGTGAGCTGACTGCTTTAGTGGCTGGAGTCTATAGACCTAAAAATATGATGTCCACTTTTTCTGTGCGCAGCAATCTTGAGCAGTCTGGTAGAATATTCTAGTGTTTTGTAATAGCAACCTTTACGGTAAATGTTTGGAAAGATTTTTCAATTATTCGCCAATCTTATCGGGTTTAGCTGTGATATATCCGCGAACAGATGCGATTTAATAAAAACAAGTTTCAAACTATAGTTTTAAAAATCCACTGAGTTAAATTTGTGGTTAGAAAATTTTTGCAAAGTTAACAGATTGAGAAATGTTTGATTTGTGCTTTCAGATCAGCAAAAGATTAAACTATGTCCGCCAGGCTGGAAACGCACTCCAAGCGCGTGCTATCGTTGGTTCAATTCAGAAGTAAATGCGAAATTTATCGGAACAGCAAGATGCACTTATTATACGCCGAATTCCATTGCGCCGATTTTCAAAAGCCAGCAACATTTGAATGAATTTATAACGTTTATTCAGTCAGAACCTGACGCCGCATCCTACAGCAAAATTCCCGTCAACGGTTGGTATCTTGGAAATGCTGATGGTTACATAATCAACAGAGATCATTCGAAGCGAAGTTGTCCGATGCCAAATTGGATGATAGAAAACATTGGAAACGGCACAGAAAAATGTGTAGCGCTTGACATTACAACTTCAACGCTGGTTCCATTTGATTGCAGTACTGTTACCCAGTTTGCCTGTCAGATACCAGATTTTGACGCGTGTTCAGGTAACGCTTGCACACTATCGTTAACGTGGGGTTGGCTTATACGGCCATATACACTGAACGTACAATTAATCCTTTCTCACATGAATATTTTCAATTTCATATGAGATGTAATTTCAAGGTAAAATTCGATCCCCAGACTCACAGGTGGGAGGCGTTTCCGATGACCACTGAGCTATAGGAGCTTGACGCTCGAGCCCGAGTAGGCTCTCACATCTTGTAGAGATTTTGAACTGCGCATATATGTTATAATTGTTAAACACTGCTTTACACCGCAGTTCCGCACGCTGCATCGAATAGTGTATATTTGGTCAAAGTTTTTGACAAAAATTTTTTTGGGTCCCCGATCTTGGGACCTTCAAAAATTAAACTTTGAAAAAAATTCAAATTTAGGCGTGAAATGATCACGGAGGTCATGAGGAGTTCAAATATGCACAAATTTTCAAAATCGAACCATTTTTGGGTAAACGCAGGCTGGGGCATAACCTAAAACATCCTATAAATGCATGTAACACTTGGTAATAGGACTTATAAATTTTGAATCAACCAATCGACAACTTTGAAATTTGGCAGATGATTTGCATTTGCTCGTTTCTACTTGTAACTTGAGCTTGACTTTTGTAGCTGCCGTAGTTCGCTTGTATGGAAAACTGTTGCTAACTTGTGATTGATTGGTCCTACACACAATGAGAATTACGGGCCCAGGTCCATATACACATTATCCTACTCAATGGCGGATCCATGGGGGGGCCACCCCGGCCGTGCCCCCCCAACAGCATCTCGAAAAAAAATTATATAGCAATTTTATGACAATAATTCGTGGTTTGTGTGCGGGTCAAAAGTAAGTTTATTACCTGTGAAATTTTGCCCCCCCATTTTGACATCCTGGATCCGCCACTGATCCTACTTCAGAATGACACCCGTTTATGTTTTCATTTCTACTCAGAGTTTCCATTACGAAACAACCTTGTGCGGCCTTCACGTTTGGGGCAGTCCGGAACGCGTTTTGTTTTATGTGAATTCGAAATCAACATGAAACCCTGTGATCCAAATAGTGGGAATGTCGACAAAAATGGAACGTCATATGGCATTGCCTTACCGATTACTACTGTAGTAACCCGAATAAGAGGGGGTAATAAAAGGGGTCCCAATTTTGAGTCCCAATCAATAGGAGTCCGTAACCCTAATAAGAGTCCGTAAGCGGATAGTCTCTAATCCCCAATTAGAGTCCATAAATGTCAGTTATCCTCAGTTGTAGAGCATAAATGACTCCAGGACCAAATAACGTTGAGTTCAAAACTTTAAAGCGTACTTAAGTTTTAACCTTGCATTGTCACTCAAGCTATTGATAAAAAACAAATAAACGTTTAATTCAACGGGTAGGTGCAATACTGAATATACATCAGTAACGTAGGGCGGCGGAGGGCGGTTACAAATAAATAACAGTCCGTAACCGAATAACGGGGTGTACCCTTTGGAGAGGCCAAATGATGCACCATCCAGGATATACTGCGCTCGCAAATGTCAAAAAATGTCCATGTTATTATTGCAAAGTAGCAATAAAATTACAGCTATTATATGCACCAAGTAATAATTTTCACACTATTTTGCTAGTATGCTGTTTCATTGCAGTTTATTCTTAGGACATGTTTGAAAAATGATAGGGTATTTAGACAACATGTTTTGTCTTGCGCCAAAAATAGAATTAACCGAAAAATGTGAATTTAACGCTTAAATTTGAATTTTCAGGCTAAAATTTGAATTTTTCCGCCAAAATTTGAACTTTGCCGCCAAAAGTTGAATTTCCCGCCAAAATTTATGTTTTGCCGCCAAAATTTGAATTTTCCCGCCAAAATTTGAATTTCCCGCCAAAATTTGAATTCCTTTCTAAAATTTATGTTTTCCAGCCAAAATTTGAATTTCCCGCCAAAATTCGATTTTCCCGCCAAGATTTGAATTGCGCGCCCAAATTTAAATTTTGCCGCCATAATTTGAATTTCCCGGCCAAAATTTGAAAAACTATCAAAAAATTTTAAACTGTATAGTTTCTAACCATTGCTTGAACAACTTGCACCGTATTTTAAAACGGTGATGTTTTTTACACGCTATTTTTGCCCGGTCGCTTTATTTTGTAGGTCATTTGTATAGCTAGCTAAAATTTGGACATTTTTAGTGAGTGTTCGTAAACTAGCTATGTATTAAAGTGGTGGACATTTTTTGACATTGGCAAGCGCAGTATAACCTGTATGGTGTCTAAGAATCAGTCCCCTCTTATTCGGGTCACTACAGTACTCTTGAGTAATCATTGGCCATGGCATACCAGTAGTGATGTATCACATGATGATAACCAAAGTTTCAGCAAATGCCACACGATATTATGAGGGACGATGCAGTTTAAGCGCAGTAATAAAATGTTAAGAAATAGCAAACCCAGTAGTAAATAATTTTGAACACAAAGAAAAATTTACCACACCAACATTTTATTTTTCACCAATTAAACTGTAGTAATCTCAGTTGCAATATTAGCAAAATTAAATTAACCCCTTCTCACATTGAGTTGCCTATAGACAACTCAGCGCAGTGTATATACGTTAAATAATAAATATCGCACCGTGTTTAACAACTGCAACACGTATTCATAGTACTAAATCACCACAAGACGTGAGAGCTTCTTTGAACTCGAGCGTCAAGCTCCTATAGCTGAGTGGTGATGGTATACGCCTCCCACTCCAGTCACTGGAGTTCGAATCCTAGCATATAAGTAGGTCTCAGGGGAAATAGAAAATATTCATGTGAGAAAGGGTTACGCGAAAAATTTTCAGTTTACTATCTATAACCCTTTCTCTCATTGAGCTGCCTATAGGCAACTCAGCGCAGTGTATATACGTTAAATAATATATATAGCACCGTGTTTAACAACTGAAACACGTATACACTAGAATGAAAAGTGCCCCGATGTGGCCATAGAAAACGATATGTTTCGGGTAGTAAGATTTTTAGTTCAATACCGCTAGTATTACGATTTCCATGCATGCGTATAAAGTTTTAAAACTAGATTAATTTGATGCCAATCAGCGTCCTCCCGAAGCACGACACAACAATACTATAGAATTAATAAAAGTTAAATCATTGAGTTTGATTGACTGCGTAACGTAAACATATCCGCAGCTTTCTGTGACAGCGGCCAAATAGACATGTGATCCACTGTTTCGAAATATTAAAACAAGAAATAAATACTTGAATATAAATGACGAATTATGGTTGATGTAAAAAATTTGAGTACACACTCGTGGCATTAGTTTCTTGCACTTAGTAAACTGAAGTTTCGAATATATGCAGAAAAATTTTGGGTTTTAAAAAGAGTATATAAGTAGAAATTAAGCGTAAAATGCTGGTGACCCAATATTAAAAATGTGTTTGTTCGTCAATTGGCTCAATGTAAAGAACAGGAGCGGGTCAGTATTATAAGCATATTCCTAATCCTAAGCCTAAGCATAAGCGTTAGCATGAGCATATTCCTAAGCCTAAACCTAATCGTAAGAATGAGCATAATCCTAAGCCTAAACCAAGCAAAAAATTAATCTAAACCTTTGAGCTTATTCTATTCTAGTCCCGCAGAAAAACGTTCCGCCCCAGATCTTTACATTGGCCGTCATTGGAATACAACGCAGATTTCGTCAGCAAAGTTGCAAATATTGTTTCGCTACGTACTCACTCAAATATTTTAATGTTTTAAAAGTTTAAAATCTGGGTACCGTTTAGCCAAGTATGGAGAGGGCACTGTACGGTACAAAATTTATACAGCTCCAAAACTTGATGCGTTATAGGTTTCTATAGCCTCGTCGGGACACTTTACTATCTACTGCGACTTTTCTCCGAAAAAGTTGCGGATATGTTTCCGTTACGCAGTCAATCAAACTCAATGATTTAACTTTTATTAATTCTATAGTATTGTTGTGTCGTGCTTCGGCAGGACGCTGATTGGCATCAAATTAATCTAGTTTTAAAACTTTATACGCATGCATGGAAATCGTAATACTAGCGGTATTGAAATAAAAATCTTACTACCCGAAACATATCGTTTTCTATGGCCACATCGGGGCACTTTTCATTCTAGTTACTAAGCTTTAGAAAGAAATTTGATGTAAATTTACCTTAAGTGCGAAAATATTCAAATTTAAAGTCATATATACTCACGTTATAATTGTTTGAGAACTGTTAAGCTATATTTCCATGAAAATTAAAAACTACATTTTCACAATCACAAAAGTCGCGCTTTCCTAATTTCATTTTTATTTATTAGGTAACTCGCTCAATTTATAATGCTAATATATTTTAATTCATATAAATTGTTTGAATTCAAATAGAAAATTAATACAATTGATAAGTACTTGCTCTAGTGAAAACTGATTTTATGCTGCATAGTAGTGTAGAACCAATACATCGGTATCGGTACTGTAATCGATATTTTGGAAGAATACTGATTCCGATACTTTCAATTTTGTATTGCACACATGAATTGCGTTAAATATATAATTGGAATGCTCAGCATTTAAAAATATGGCTGCAACAAATATTTTGTGAAACATGCTGAATACACATTTGCATCAACATGCAGACGTGAAAAATTGCTTGAAACACACTTGTTCGTTTCCTCTTAATTGTACAAGAAATTGTAATAATGCAATTCCATCCGCAGCCAAAACTGCGAATCCGCAACTACAAGGTTTCTGCTTGCTTAAGGAACCTTATTAGGGGTGGAACGTTTTTCTGCGGGACTACAAGAGGTTTGGCGCCAATCTACTTGCCATTGGCTGAAATTTTTCGTAATTCTTTAACGAAAACAGTTATCCGGTTACACTCTAGTTATCAATCTAAATGGCTGTTGCTTAGTAAAAACATGACAGGGATATAGAACTCCACTCAATGCATTGAACTGCACACAACATTTAATTCAAAAATAATTTACATTCGACATGCAACAAAACCATTAATCAATGCCTAAAATATAACTCTACTGTATCGGAATCCGAACTGCAAGATTCTTGTCCAACACCGTACCTTCAGCTAAGCTTTTCAGTCAATTTATAAAAACACAACACCGGTGAATCACGAACCAATACACACAAAATGCATTTCAGTATACATTGTAATACATTACAGCCGCAGACAGAATTAAGTGCACAGCAAGAAGCGACTGCGATCACAGCGTACAAGCGATCAAATAACCTGCTCGTCAGAATAATACCGATTACCGTCGTGGTTAACATGCATTTGTGGTCGCACTTAATTCTGAAAATATTGTTTGTATCTCAAAATATAAATGGCTCTTAACAATCAATAGTTCCATCACAAAATGAACAGACCAAAAGACGTCTTGTTTAAATAGTCAAACACAAGCTTGCACCTCATAGACCCGATTAGCACCATTATAATCTTCGCAATGACGTAGCAATGCTTCAAATCAGTTTGTTGACGTCTGCGGTTGCGTAAAATTGACTGATTTCAATACAGCGTCTACGGCTTTTAGCATTAGTTCTGATTCAGATGAATTGTTCAAATCCTGAAAATTTTTGATTTTGTACAAACGATGTAATTATATTTATAACAGTAATGCGTGGTTAAAAATTAATTTGTGTACGCGAAGTTGAAATTCTCACTGGCTATGGACGATGACTTTTGCGATTTGAAAAACAGCAACTAGCGTTGGCTAAAATTTGATTTTTGTTAAATGTGGCATAGCCTTGTATGTATAATCATTGTCGACCCTCGAATATTGTAAATCCGGTGTTTCTACAGCATTCGAAGTAATTGTAGCCACGCGGATACTTCCGAAAATTATTTACAGACGAACCTAAACAGCCATCATACGATAAATGGCTATTGGCACCGGAGATCAGAATACGAAAGATATCCGGATATGTATCCGAAAGCGAAAAGAAATATGTATCCAGATATCCGTAATGCTATTGTGTAAATTCTTAGAATAATTTGCATTGTTTTACCACTATAGTAGCTGGAGTAGACGAAAAGAATTTTCTACTCAAACAAGAGTAAGAATATTGAACTAAATTCTGACAATTTTTGTGAGTAGATTTGGTATACAAATCTCCAAGCTTTAAAACAAAGTTTGATCCAAGCCCAAGCAAAAAAGAAGTCTCAAATTTAAGCCTAAGTACTCTATTTCGGATATCCGGATAAATATTCGGCAAGAATTGCCGGATATGCAAATATGAAGACAAGAAATATCCGATCACATCACTACATAAACCTTTAAACGCAAGGCGATATGGCATCATTCTATGCCATGCTGGATAGAAACTACACATTTTGCGTAACATATAACTTTACGTACTTCACCGCTATATCTTTGCATAATTTCATCAGCTGCCCAGGATGCCAACTTTGTGCGGTCTTTACGTTTTTGTCCGCCAAGTTTTCCACCGGTCAACAGTTGTGCACAACACTGAAACGCAAGTGAAAACGAAATAAACACTTTAGTATCATGCGGCACATCTACCAAAACAATAATAATCTAGTTAGTTAGTTTAATCAAGCCGACGGAAATCTGAGTATCAACAAACAATAAAATCCAAGCTCGAACATACAAAAGATCTCTGCAGCATTACCGTAACCAGTGATGAGCATCGGATATCTGCATTATTCTTATCCAACTAAGTTTTGATCCGGATATCATCTGTCTGACCTCGACTAGCAGGATGTCCGGTTACCCCGATATTTTTGTTATCAACTAACATTGCAACGAAGCAATGAACATTCAGCGACTAATGCATAATTGCACAAGGTGTAAAATTTAACTAGAAAGAACGTTAAATTTATGCGCAGTTTTACTGTGAATGACTGCAAGTGATTTGTGTAAGAACTAGTATATTGTTCCATCTTCAGAGAGCACCGAATATCTGAATTATTTATTTTATCCAGCGCTTTCCAAGCCACCGATGGTTAGTTTCAAAGCTTGTACTGAGGTGCGAGTATAGGAATAAGAGAAACGTAAATTAGTGGATTCAACACAAGTACAATCTAGACACAGCTTGCGTAACAATTGTACTTGTGAAGAATACAGGACTCCAAGGATATAGACAGATGTAGACTTAGGAGTCAAACCATGCCTTTGACATTTTCAGAATGTTTTAGTAACTTTTCGGCCCGGTAACGCAAGAAATCCCTTCAAAATTTTAATAGAACGTAACTTCGCCTTTTCAAAATGCCTATGCCTATAAAACCACGCATGTGATGTTTCCTTTCAAAACACACCGTAAACAATCCATACAGAGCACGCATGTTGTTTGGATTCAACTTGGCAGCTTGACTGAAGTACGACTTTGCAGTTTCCAAATTGTCCAATCCGTCTTGTGTATATATGATCTATAAAGTAAAGGACAACGTCAAATAAATATACCGTATTATGTCCAGCCAAACTTCAACATGAATGTTTACAATCTTGCAAAATTTACATTACGACCACGTCATTCAAATTGCTCTTTGTAATACATCAATTGAAAAACAATCATTTAAACACTAAATTGTCACTCAGCGTAAAGCGGTTTTTAAACTACGGACTGTGTGCAAAACCTTTACTCAAGCGCATGGTGAGGTCGCAATATAAATTATACTTACTTCAGCAAATCGCTGATGAAACAAATGATTGTGCGGATTGGACAGAATGAGCTCTTCAAAGCAAAAAGCAGCTCGGACATAGTCTTGCTCAGAGAGGTATAATTCACTTAGCTCCATCCACGCTTCGTTATCGTTCATAAACCTGAAAGAACGAATGGCAATGTTTCCAAATTATCGCAAAAACGATATTTCGCCAAGCAAAAAACATTCTGTATACTGCTAACGATCACAAAGCAAGCAAACTAAAATGTAATATAACCTGAACTCGTAATAATGCATGCTTAAAACGCATGGTGCTGTTTCACAAATATACGTATTTCTCTTCGGCAGATATAATACAAAAAATAATCTTTTTGACTTATAAAAATATGGTTATGGTTTCCTGATTTCAGATAACGACTTCACTCAAAATAAATTTCTGTTGCATCAACCCCGCAAAAACAATCATCAATATACAAGTTCAAGTATATTTCTGTAAGAAGATAAAAAAGAGCATCGTAACCTAAAAATTTAAATAGGTAATGTTGGCTGCAGCTAAACCTATACACTGACTTGGATAAATATTCATTCAACAGATCAATCGCTTCCGCGACAAGTCCTTGTGCTTTAAATATGGCAACTTTGCGCTTGTAGTATATCTAAAAATTTTCAAAAGAATATACCATTTATAACAAGATCTACAGACGAACACGAAAAACAATATACTCCGATTGTTTAATACAGTATACAAACCGTTAAATCTACAGACCTATGACCATCCAAAACTAGCTATGTTATTACTAATTTGTAATCATATAAGCCAATGTTTTTCGTAATTGTCCACTCAACATGTTTCGCATATATACGTACTAAACAATAGTATTTTCGTTAAATATATAGCTTAACGTATATGGTTGAGGTACCTTATGTAACACATAAGAAATTGGATTGTTACAATATACGACTCTGTAGAACACCTTGCGACAAGATTTTAATCCAAATACCAATGCGAAATTTTGCGGTTCCGATCTTATGAAAACGTTTACGTTTAATACTTCGACAAATTTTCTTTAAATATAGCGAATGAACACCGGTTACCATGATCTTGAATGACATACGTTTGTATATATAATAGTATAAATAATAGACTTTTGATAGAAACATAAGAGAGACGTGAACACTTTTGGAAGAAACATATAATAGTGACACTACCGTGTCCCTATGATAGTACTAAATCACCGCAAGACGTGAGAACCCCCTCGGGCTCGAGCGTCAAGCTCCTATAGCTGAGTGGTGATGGTATACGCCTCCCACTCCAGTCACTGGAGTTCGAATCCTAGCATATAAGTAGGTCTCAGGGGAAATAGAAAATATTCATGTGAGAAAGGGTTACGCGAAAAATTTTCAGTTTACTATCTATAACCCCTTCTCTCATTGAGCTGCCTATAGGCAACTCAGCGCAGTGTATATACGTTAAATAATATATATCGCACCGTGTTTAACAACTGAAACACGTATACATAGTACTAAATCACCGCAAGACGTGAGAACCCCCTCGGGCTCGAGCGTCAAGCTCCTATAGCTGAGTGGTGATGGTATACGCCTCCCACTCCAGTCACTGGAGTTCGAATCCTAGCATATAAGTAGGTCTCAAGGGAAACAGAAAATATTCATGTGAGAAAGGGTTACGCGAAAAATTTTCAGTTTACTATCTATAACCCCTTCTCTCATTGAGCTGCCTATAGGCAACTCAGCGCAGTGTATATACGTTAAATAATATATATCGCACCGTGTTTAACAACTGAAACACGTATACATAGTACTAAAACACCGCAAGACGTGAGAACCCCCTCGGGCTCGAGCGTCAAGCTCCTATAGCTGAGTGGTAATGGTATACGCCTCCCACTCCACTCACTGGAGTTCGAATCCTAGCATATAAGTAGGTCTCAAGAGAAACAGAAAATATTCATGTGAGAAAGGGTTACGCGAAAAATTTTCAGTTTACTATCTATAACCCCTTCTCTCATTGAGCTGCCTATAGGCAACTCAGCGCAGTGTATATACGTTAAATAATATATATCGCACCGTGTTTAACAACTGAAACACGTATACATAGTACTAAATCACCGCAAGACGTGAGAACCCCCTCGGGCTCGAGCGTCAAGCTCCTATAGCTGAGTGGTGATGGTATACGCCTCCCACTCCAGTCACTGGAGTTCGAATCCTAGCATATAAGTAGGTCTCAAGGGAAACAGAAAATATTCATGTGAGAAAGGGTTACGCGAAAAATTTTCAGTTTACTATCTATAACCCCTTCTCTCATTGAGCTGCCTATAGGCAACTCAGCGCAGTGTATATACGTTAAATAATATATATCGCACCGTGTTTAACAAGTGAAACACGTATACATAGTACTAAATCACCGCAAGACGTGAGAACCCCCTCGGGCTCGAGCGTCAAGCTCCTATAGCTGAGTGGTAATGGTATACGCCTCCCACTCCACTCACTGGAGTTCGAATCCTAGCATATAAGTAGGTCTCAAGGGAAACAGAAAATATTCATGTGAGAAAGGGTTACGCGAAAAATTTTCAGTTTACTATCTATAACCCCTTCTCTCATTGAGCTGCCTATAGGCAACTCAGCGCAGTGTATATACGTTGAATAATATATATCGCACCGTGTTTAACAACTGAAACACGTATACATAGTACTAAATCACCGCAAGACGTGAGAACCCCCTCGGGCTCGAGCGTCAAGCTCCTATAGCTGAGTGATGCTGATATACGCCTCCCACTCCAGTTACTGGAGTTCGAATCCTAGCATAAAAGTAAGTCTCAGGGAAATAGAAAATATTCATGTGAGAAAGGGTTAAGTCTTACAGCACTCTAAAAGATACAAAAATCTGTAATTTTGAAATGTGCAAAACTTGTACTTAAAAATTAAGGTCTTTTCAGAAATTTGATATTGAGTGTAGTATTTAAAAAAACTTGAAAACGCGTACAAAATTGAAAACTTTATTGACGTCGAACAATTTTGAGATTGAAAATTTTGTTGTGTTTTAGCTGCTGTTTTCATTTGCGCTTTCATTAAAGTTTTGAACGTCTGTTAAAAAATTTTTGATCAAAAACAGTTAATTATCAGTTCACATAACATTTTTTATATCGTACAATGTTTGCCACGATGATTATAAGTAAGGGTCGTACACACATTGTCATTGTTTCGCATACATTGTAAAATTTGTAATATTTTGATGCTGTTTCCACCGTTTCAACGAAATTTCCAAAAATTAACCACACCTAAGGTGCCGAATGTCTAAATATACTTCTATATCTATATTTCTCTAAAGCTTGCTGTCACTTTTATGGCCGCATTTCGGTAATTTCTATCTCTCCGGTGTCCGCCGACGTTAGAAATTTCTAAATCTGCAGCTGTAAATGCTTAAACTTTTGATGCAGCTTTGGACCTAATGCTACATTGCTGTAAACAATAGGAATAATTTTAAAAAACTCTAAAGTACTGTATTGACCCGAATAAGAGGTGGGTAATAAGTGGGGGTCTCCATTTTGAGTCTGAATCAATAGGAATCTGTATCCCTAATAAGAGTCCGTAAGCGGATAGGATCCTTAAACCCTAATTAGAGTCCATAAATGTCAATTAACCCTAACTGTAGCGTAAATGACTCCAAGACCAATTATTTGAATTCGAAACTTTATAGCGTACTTAACTTTTGAAAATACATTCCTAATTATAACCTAGTCACAAGACAAATAAACGTTTTATTCAACAGATAATTGCAGCACCGGATATATATTAGTAACGAAGGGCGACGCAGCCTGGGCTAAACATAAATAACAGTCTGTAATCGAATAACAAGGGGGGTGCCCTCTGGAGAGGCCAACTAAATATCAGTTCCCCCCTCTTATTCGGGTCACTACAGTATATCATCTATCATATTGAATGCGGTTAAAAATTGTTGATACGTCGTATTATAAAAAAATTATGTAGACTCAAGATCAAATTGTCCTACAAATTGGTATGGTACAGAAACGTCATGCTACAAAACGTTCGTGAACAGACCAACAATCCCGATCCATGATGTGGACGCATTCTGCAAAGAATTGCATCCGTTGGCACAATCAGTAGTGTTCACAACACACAAACAATTTGATGAATATGTGGAATATTTGGTCACAATCGTAGGCTCAGCAACAAATCTAACCGGATTGAGCGTTGGAGTTAATGGAAAGTTTTCGGCTCCACTGAACAAATTTATTATCACAGAGCCGAACACGTATCATGCGCAATGTCCACTTGCACTTAATACTTCTGAAATCATGTGTGAAAGTTTTATTGACGAAGCCGTCGAGCGCAACTGTCTTGCATTCAACTATGATTTGCATATGTTGGAAATTGCTGATTGCAACTCTGTCGCTGCGTTTTCATGTCAAATTCATGGCTACCAATTGTGCTCTGGTTAGTTGCGTCGAAGTATATCGTAAGAGAAATTTTAGACCAAAGTTTTCGAGTTGAAAAAATTATTTTAGTTGAAACCTATTGAACTTGCGGATCGCTGCGGCTTGTAGAAATTTGACAATGTTTTACCCATCTGAAACTTTGGTAACAAACGACAAACACATTACGTTTAACTATTTTAATAGCAGGTTTACAACCAGAGGTCTGTATTTGACTCAGGCACTAAATTGGCTTTCGTTGCCTGTAGACGTTTTGCTAGAAGTTTTCCGCAATTTTAGTAGAGACATTTCGCGTATTTTATAAAAGTATACGTGCAGTACGCTGCTTTGTAAGTTTAAAGCAATTTTCCAGTTCAAATTGTGGCTATTTGTCAAACGGACGCTTAAAGCGCAAATTTTAACCACAGCGCGAAAAATTTCTTAAAATTCAGAATTTGTACATCATTTCAACTGCGCTGATTTGTCTCACGGCGAACTTCGATTCCGGTTTCTGCAAAACTTGCTGACAATCGGCAACGGGTATTGCTTCCTAGGAAAGAACCATTGATCACTAGTAAAGTTTACTGTGACGTACACCAAATTATAAAGCGATTTTGTGTGATTTATATTGCTCGGGTATACGCCGGGGTTAAAAATGAAACTTTTGCGGTAAGGCGCGCGCCGGGTAAAGAAATCATTACCCACTTACACCTCTGAATATAATATTTCTCAAATATATACCTGCAATACGATTGTAGAAGATATTGTTATGCATGCAGTTGCATTTCTCAGGCATTTTGGCAAGCATTCGCGTCTTATTTATAGTGTTGTAAATCATTATGACAGTCCAACTTGTAGCTACACAGATGCAATACTCGTACGATAGTTTAACATTGGTCGTTACTGTAGATTTTATATTTTGCTCAAAGACTGTTAAGTATACACTTTTCAAGCCCCGAATATAAACATTACAAATTTAAACGGCGAACAGTTTAAAATTTCAGGTAGAAATTGTATGGACTCACCATTGGATGTAATATATGTTTTTGATAGTGCGGTCATAGATATAACCTGGTTCCAAATAAAGAAGTTTCTGGCACGCTTGGTTATGAATCTCCCGAGCGATTCGCGATTCGCAACAATTCAATTTGCGACTACGATTCGAGAAGCTTTCAACCGCGACAAGTTTTCAACTATTGATGAGGTTTATGGTACGTTTATGCAATCGATGACACCCTCGAAAATTGATTTTTCTGAGACATTTGGGGTCTTTTGGTTACCTTTTCCAGAGCTGCACAAAGTGTCGGTTTCGTTTATTTTTACCCATCTAAAGTTTTCATAAAACACGGCAAACAGCGGTTCAAAGCACATAGCTAATATCCCTCACAAGTATAGCAGTTTGCTAAAATTATGGTTTTGGAAAGAATACTTTACCGATGTTATAATCTGTGACCAAGTCTTTTACAACAAGTCAACAGAAATTTTCGGAGTATATACTGCTTTTAATTTTATGGCGTTAGTTTATACTTTAACGGTCTTGAGAACATTTGTGAACGCAAATGCCAGCGACATACGATGCAACTACAATTCAAAAACCTTTATTAAGTACTAACCGGGAGATTTAGACAAATTACACAAAGTTAGCAGTTATTTGACCGCGTCTTATTGTGAAAATTTTAACAATCTTCGACTCAACTCCACAATCTGCGTCGAATGCTATATGATGTGCCTAACTTTTTGATTAAAAATTGTTTTGGGTCCCAATGGGAGACCTTGTGAGTTTAAAAAAATCGAGTTTTTAAAAATTAAATTTGGGCGTGGACTGACCAGGCGAGGTAATGAGAAGCTCAAATATGTTTCTTGCTACTATGTTGTTTAAAATTTATTATCTCGAACTATTCTGACTCTTGCACTGAGGAATAAATATATTCAATCCAGGTTGAATCAAGTTAAGGTCAAAGAGTTTGGTATTACATGCAGTTGGGATAACTGTTAACTCTAGCGCAGTGTAACCACATTCAAAATAGAACTGGCGTGAAAGTTTTGTTTAAATATATTATAGCTGGAGTGATTCGTCTTGCATCAATGGATGGAGATAAAAGATCGCTAGGTGCGGCGTTGAGACTTGCTGATGCCAGAATCGATTCGTATGGCAAACAGACAGCTGTGGTGACCGTGATGACTGGCAATCCGACTGATTTTGGTTTCCGTCCAGGTGCCTTGTACACGGACAGCATTCGGTCAAAGGTTAGTTGTAATACGTCATGCAGTTGCTAATCACAGCAATCTTATGTGTGTTACTGCTAGTGTATGGTTCAAATTAACCCACTGTTCATTATTTTAGTGAAATATTCGAAAAACGTCAATCTGATACAAACTGTATGCCTGCTATTCAGTTGGCACGCTCAGAAATGTTTGAATGCGCTTGTACAATAAAAGTTTGCTCAAAATCAAATTTTACTCCTTTAGGCAATTTTGTCAAAATTGGTGTTAAACTTAGAACTGGTTAAAAAAGTTTAATTAACAATTAAAACATGGCTGAGAAAATTAATAAAGTCGCTTCATCACGTGCTTGATTGCCCTGCTCCAAATTTTGACACGAAACAACGGAAAAATTTTTAAATGCAAGTTGCTTGTCACTATCATTCGTACTTATACTTGCTAAGATTAAACCACGCCCTATAGGATACGCTTAAGCATAATGTGTTACGACCCTTCAT
This sequence comes from Enoplolaimus lenunculus, assembly GCA_030248215.1. Lineage (NCBI taxonomy): Eukaryota > Metazoa > Nematoda > Enoplea > Enoplida > Thoracostomopsidae > Enoplolaimus > Enoplolaimus lenunculus. The sequence goes on along the minus strand of JASANG010003051.1, from coordinate 131,314 downwards.
AAACGGAAACTTAATGAACGAAAAACAAAGTATTTTCTTTCTACAGGGCGGATTAGTATGGGTGATATACGTTGGCGAAAATGCAAACGACACACATTTAAATGCAATTGTCGGCAATGATACTAGTAAAATATACCTACTAGACACATACGCAACGCTGGATACTCAATTTGCGGTTGATTTTGCATCTGAGATATGTGAACGCAAACACGGGCAAGAAGGTAAACAAATTTTTAGCGTAAGTCAGTACGAATGTTTGCCAAGACCGCCGTCCCCAATGGGCATCGAAGTCACGGGTACCTACACCAGCTATCCATACATTTACTAGTTGCACAGCAATAACTCGGTCGCTTAGCCTAGGTACTGTTGCTCATGCTGCGGCCATGCATGCGCAATAGGTCGCCCAAGTCGAGGCTGGGCCCCGCTTTTGAGGGAATAGAGTGCCGACGAAAAACTAAGAAATCTGCATTCACCAATTTACTGCCTTCTCAGCATCTGTAGCTACAGCTATCTGTGGAGGTCTTACTCCAGGAAGCGTTTGATTATGAAATAAAACACCCGGGGATATACCCAAGGACGGCCGTAACTCGAGCAGAGCCCAACTAGTAAAACGAGGCCCTTGTTTATGGCCAATCAAATATACTTCGGATTAATAACCAAAGAATCTCGCTCGTATGGCTGCGTAAACTGCACGCCGTGTACTGTCTTTAGTTTACATATTAGTTTAGTTTAATAACCCGACCGCGCACGGCGAGCCGCGCACCGTCGTGTCGACTGAGTACAGGCCAACCGTTCGCCGCCGGGTTATTAAGCTAAACTAATGCGTCATCCATTTTATCGTGTGCCCGCCGTGTGGAAAATTGACGCAACCATTTCCAAGTACGGTTTTGAAAAACGCTTCAAGAAGGAAATTTAATTTGAAAGAATTGGTCTAGTGGGAAATTGAGACAATTTGCAAACCGTACTAGTAAATCGAAATGATATTTTGAGTGTCGATTTCCCAATAGGGAATTTAAATAGGACAGCAGTAGGAAATTGAGACATTTTTAAAACTTAAATAGGAAATTGATAAGCTAAATTTGCTGTCAAAAAGGAAATTGAAAAGTCACCAAAACTGCAGTGGGAAATGGGCACCCAAATTTCAGTTTCAATTTCCCTCACGGTAGTTGAAAATCAGCAGGGCAGTGGGAAATTGAAAAAATCATAAAAGCGGAAACACTGCGGTAGGTACATGACGTTTGAACTAATCGGTGCAATAATTCGCTTTCAACTATGACGGCAGGCGTTTTCGACGTCGGAAGTGAAAGAAAGACATTAAAATGGATAACGCATAATATGTTAACGAATAGCTTAAGTTAAGCTTGGAAAGTTTTGGAAGGTTGAGGAAATTAAAATCCGGTTCTGGTAACTCATAAAACCATTTATTTAAAAAGAATACTCTTCTGAACACTTTATTGGTAACAGAATAAATTTCAAAACAATGTGATTTTGTAGCTTGATGAAGTTTTAATATCTCCTAAATCTAGACTTATGGGTCAACACGTTATACTGTATATGCTACTGTCAAAAATTGTACCCAAATGTGAGTTTCTAAGTTCCTAATTCCAGTTTTTATAAATTATATATTCAAAAGTTCCCCACACCCTGTGTACAATTGCCTGAGTACATAGTATAGATGGGCACGGGATATCCGGATATTCCGATATGAGAATATCCGGATATGTATTCAGAAAGAAACGTGTATCAAGATATCTGCCGGATATCCGAATTGTTATTGTGTAAATATTTTTTGGAATTATTTGCATTGTTTCACCATTAAAGAAGCTGAAGCGAACGCAAAGAAATTCTGTATTCAAACTTTAGTTAAAATATTGAACCACATTCCTGCGTAATTCCATGACGATTTAAAATTTTGATTTTTTAAAACATGCCAAAGTAAAAAAACTTCCGTTTAGCTTGATGCGGGGTTCACATTTTAACCAGGGCAGGCGAGACACCGTTTGTCCCATGTTGATTCGACATCAACGTTAAAATTCGGGCTCTTATATCTGATCAACCGACAAAGCTCGAATATCATATGACATTAGCTTACAAACCACCGCTCTCAAATGATCAATGTCTACAAGGGACGGTATTTCACGTGACACTGTGGGACATTTATGCGAAAATCATATGATATTCCAAATTTTCAACGAACGTCATATGATATTCCGCCTGACAGTCTAATCTTTTTGTACTAATAAACTAGTAGGGACAAAACGTGTCCCAAGCTGCCCCGGTTATAACGTGAACCCCACATGACATTGATCGAAATAATGACTTTGTATTTTTAAATTATCAAAATTAGCCCAGAGAAATATTTGCATCGAATACGCATTGTCAAGTTCTAAAATTAATAACCTTTGCAAGAAACAAAATCTACTTATATACATATACCAAGTCGCGTCGTGAGATTACATACTGGGCGTCATTTTAAATTCTGATCGGTCTTGATTTGATAAAATGCCTACCTTAAGTGAGTAGGATGCTAATTAGTAAACGGCTAGGTTGCAAATCTGGCAATCTGTAAAGGGCACAATTGAATTTACCATGACACAGAACCCATGAGCTCAAAAAAATATACATGAAAAAATACAGATTTCTGAACTGTTGAAATTACACTTTTGGTTCCGCAGTAGTCCATATAAAATCACAAAAGTGAAAGTATATATTCAAATCTTAAAAAATTCCAATTTAATTGAAATTATTAGGAGATGTGATGAGTAGTCAAATCGGCATTATGTTTTGATATATTAAAACTGGAACGTGTCCTGAAGATTTAGACCAGTAATACTTTAAGTAATTTACAATTTTCCCCATCAGAAAGTTAACAAAAATTATATCGTCCCTACATTACAATTTTTTCCTCAGAAAATTTTTTGTGAAAAATTGCGTTTCAAAACATTTGCGAGCCTGCTCCGTCAGAAATTTCTGGAGCCGCGACTAAAAGCGGGGCACCAGTAAAAGTAACATGGGCTGAAGTTTGTACGATTTAGCGTAAGTTCATAAAATATGGTTCTTTATTCTTGAAACGTAAAACGACTTATGTATCGTTCGAGGGAAGTGTGACAGTCGATTGAATCGGAGACAGACCAAATCACCTCAATTTCAGGTGACCAATGCAAGTACTTGGAGCTGTTGCATATTAAAAAACTATATTTAGGTTTGTATGTTTTTACGCTCATACTCTCAAAAAGCTTAAACTGACTTTAATTAAGCTTAAGGAAATCCAGGAGTATATAAGTAAACTAATTTTTAGTTTAAGTAATAAGTGCAGCCCACGAATTCTGGAATTCTGTGTATCTAAGAGTTCGTTAAGTTTAACTTAAACTGTAAATATGTAAGATTTTAAATGAGTTTAAGCGTAAACCTACCTGTTAGTTTTGTTAATCTACAAAGTTAGTTTAATGAATAAACTCGTGTCAACCTTAAAAACATGTTAGTTTAAGTAAAATTAAAATTCTAGTTTAGTTATTCCGTCCAGCCATTTTAGTTTTACTAAACTAATTTTCAAGTTTATCAAGCTATAATTTAAGTTTAAGTTTTTAGAGAGTAGCAGTCAGCTTATGAGTCAGCATACTTTCCTTACAGCGACAAGTTAAAACTAGTGCTGGAGAAACGAAAATTAAGGTTCGGAAACCCAAAAACGGTGTTCACATTGTCCCTACACCCTCCAAACGGTCTACCACCATAAAATACTAACTATGTATTCCTTCTGCAAAGTCCAAATATCCCAAAACCAGTATTGTTTTGTACCGCCCTTGCAAACAAGTGGGTAGACTATTTTTACAGCGGTGTACACAGTATAACTTCGATGACCCATTAAGCCGTTACCTCCGCTGCTTCACGTTTAGACTCCACAATCGATTTAATTTGACTAGCATTCGCATGTTTTGTGTTCCGAAGTTTCTCAGCGACTGTCACGTGCAGCGATCTGAGCTGTGTGCTAATGCTGTAAAAATGCATTGCTAGTCTACAAAGATAGCTGTCGACCAGGGTGCTACTCCAGGTGGAATATACCCGAGCCGGATCTGGAGGTCAACGAAACTTGTCTGAGCCCGGAGCCGGTGGTGACGCGAAGTTAGGTAGTAAAAATGATGGTTAATTAGTTACCTTTAGCCAATATCTGCAATATGTTGTTAAGTTGTTTAATTTTACGCTAATTATCTGCGAAATTTCGGAAATTATTTCCTAAAAATTGTGACGAAAATAAAAAACGAAACGCGCTAAACAGATAAATTTTGCGAAGTTATGCAAAATTTGACTACCAAATTGGTGGAACCTCCGGAAAAACTTCCACCGGAGCCGGAGCCTGAGCCGGAAGCCGCTTTTCTGCCGCAAATTCCTGTCCATATTCCGTCTTAGTAGGAGCCAGTTTCTAATAAACAATCCTTAGACAGACGTTACTTAACGCAACTTTTGGCGTTTTTCTAGTTGGAACCGGCCACGGACCCATTTCCGGCCGCTCTAAACTCAAGCCTCCCATCACGGCAGGTCAACTACCGTTTACTCGCAGCAATCTAGGCCTTCTGCCCATGACCAGCTGACTTACAGTGTACGAGTATCCATGATTGGACTACCCAAGATACCGCCCATCAATTATCACAACCTGAAATATACCAAACATGGGTATCGATTCGACTGAGAAAAATCGAATGATAAAATTACAAAGTTATAATTGTTGACTGGTTATAGTCGCTCCGATCAAACATGTAACATAAAACGTATTACGCGACAGCTAATGATGTTAGCTTTGCCTTTCACATACCACAAACTACCGCATAATATAACTACATTTCCAATTTATTTACACCAAATCTGGTGATTTTCAACATGTTACACCATAAGATAAGTTTTTGTAACTGTTAACTATTTATCAATTTGAAATAATTTTTGATACAACGGAACCAATTTAAAGTAGTGTCCGTCTTGTGACCTTTTACTCTTAAATTTTGAGTCTGTCCTCCTGGCTGGGACTGGACTCCATCAGCGTGTTACCGGGTATACTTGCGGGACAGCAACGCAACCGACACTGTGGAAAATGTCAAAGCCGTTTGTGCCAGCGAGCACAAATCTGCAATATTAACTCAGTTCGGTACAGAAAATCATTTTTCGGAATACGTCGCCTATTTGAAAATCAAACATGGAAACGCTTATTGGACGCATAGTATTGCGGTGGATGGCAGCGACAGCCAAGTTGAAGGAACATTTAAACAAAATACGTGTTATGTACCTCGTTCACTTGTCGTTAGAACAGGCGCTCGAAACACCGAAGAACTGAATTGTTTAGCAACAAATTATGGGCTCAACCATTTAGTTACGGTCGACTGCAACCAACTCAGTTCGTTTTCGTGTCAAATTCCGTTCTTTAATGTTTGCAACGGTAATTGTGAGGCAAAAACAGTTTGGACCGCAATTATTGAGGTCCGGGGCAGGGCGCTTCTCGGCGGATATCTTATAAGTTGGAACACAACAGAAAACCAACTCGACCAAAGTGTGGAGAGGGGTTAGCGCTGTGCAATACATCGCGGCATTAAACCAAAATTACTTTAAACCGCTATCATCAGTTTAGGCGCTACTAGTGAGAAGCGGTTTCAAGAGGTCGTGGGATTTCACAATCGGTTTCATCACTGTCAGGTGGGTAAACAGGCGTAGCGTTAATCAACCATTGTTACCAGTGTACTCCTGATTCAATCTTAACCATTTATTCCCTACAGACCCCAGCTGATCCACATTACACGATACGCGACAGATTAGCAACTTTGAAACCACTGCTCAAGGACAAGTGTATTGAAAGCTTAGCATTAGATGCAGAAGCTTCTTGGGCATACCATGGTACATTTAGTATCGCCTATGCGTTTGCTGCAACACCGTTATAAACTTCTGAATGGGTAATGTGTCAATATATAATCATAAGTGTAAAATAGAGGTCATACCAAGTCAGAGAGACTCAGGTGACTAAAATGTTCAACATAATTTCCTCTGTGCGATAAGAATCCATCTGTAATTTACGAATGTGTTCGGTATGAAACGGAGGTTTCAACACTAAAACTGTCCTTGCAAAATTTGCACGACTTCAAAGTTTTAACCGCTTTGAACTTTCCGAAAAATTTAATCAGTTCTGATTGCTGTTCCCTACTGAATGCTGTGATTTTTTGTACTTTAAAACTTTCATTTCAGCTGCAAACTATGGGTGACCGAGAGCTGGTGAACAGAGTGAAGACGCCCACTATTGAAGATATACAATAAAATTAATATTTTCAGATTTCATGAATCTTTGAATTCGTTATCATTGAATATAAACGCTATCTAACGCATTACTTTTTCAATTTCAAAACTTAGATTGCGTTCGTGTGCGAGTTTAAAATTAAACTGCTTCTGCAAAAAATGGTGAGTCAAATTGACTCTCTCCGAAATAGACTTTTCTCCTGACTACACAAACTGAGTTAAAATTCGATTCCGCCACAGTCAAATTCGATTCAGTGAACCGCTTAGCGAGTCGAATGTGACTCTGGCGGAGTCGAGTTTTGACTCAGTTTGTGCAGTCAGGAAAAACCTATTTCGGAGAGAGTCAATTTGACTAACCGTTTTTACAGTGTGGTTTCCAGCAGCATTAATAAGCGCACAACAGGACAAACGAAAGCTAGCTGAATTTTGAGTAGTTGCCTTCGGCGAATAGTTTAAACTGGAATGTTTGAGTTTTAAATGTTGGGAAAGTAAAAACTATACAATGTTGATTTATGATCGTACATACACATAGCACTAAACAAATCATTCACTATATCCTCTGTTTGTTGGTGCAAAGTTCACTGTCACCCGTCGAGTCAAACGTTTGGGACTAACAATCAAACTTGGAAAACTTGACAATGAGTAACGCGATATGTTTGTGTGTTAAATTGCGTTGTGTGCGTTTGTGTTGCGTATGCGTTTGTGATGTGTGTCTCATAATGAGCAATTTTGTAATAACAAGCAGAGTGCAATCGGAGGTTTGCCACCGGTTTCGGCACAGGCACAAAATCGACGTTCGGCTCCGGCTCCGGCAAAATTTTTGCCGAAGGTTCCGCTGTTTCGATAGTAAAATGTTGCAGTTTCACAAAGTTTATCTGTTTGGCGCGCCGTTTCGTTTTAACGTTTGGCACTAATTTTGAGGAAAAAATGCCGAGATTTCGTAAAAATAGGCGTAAAATTAAACGAAGTCTTGGAGCAGCTTATTAGAATATGTCATTGTGCGCAACTTAGCCCAATTTGCACATTTGCACGGATTTATGTTCGCTATATTTTTTTGCATGACTACGTTTGAGGTCCCGGTAGTTTTGGGATCAGAGTAGGAATGGATGGTGATTATGTTATGGTTGTGATGTTATTTTTGAATGATTCAGCTGATGTTTTTATTGCTAAATAAACTGGTGGTGTGGTGGATTATAACCGACTATATTCAGCTATTCTCACGCATACAGGTTTGACACTGTTCACAATTGTGGCATGTTTACAAAATGGTGACCCCGACGTGATGAATACGTGGTCGCAATGCGGATGTAGCCATTTGTCAGTCATCCAAAAAGCGTGTAAAATTTGAAATTTTTAATATAGGGCAAATAGGTTCCGCTCACACTAGTGCGCAGAGATTCTATTGCTGGTTGCAGGCGATATCGAATCCAATTCGGATCCAAACGCAAATGTAGGTGGCTCTGCCACACTTAAAACTATTTCAAACTAAAAACTAAAACACAAAATAAAACCCTAAATCAAAACCACACCTTAAGGGAGTCCTGGCTCCACATAGTCTCTCTTAGAACTTAAGTTAGGCTTAGGCGCTTCTACAAGGCGTGTAAATTAATAAACTTGATGCTATGGCGGCTGTGTCCGCAATGTAAAGTCTACCTGCCCTGCGTGGCCATTGAATATAATTGCATATATTTCCGGCTATCTTTGCGCGAAAGGACATAGCTAGGCTATGTCAGCACCAGAATGGTGCTTTATCATTGGTTAGTATTGTTGTTGTAAGTTGTTGTTGTTGTCGGTATTGTACAGGATGGGTGGCTCTGGACCTAACATAGCATCGGCGGAAACCCAATTGTAGATGTCGGCCTGTATGCAAATTAGATCGAGACGCACAAGGGGTAGCCGGGACCAGAAGCAGTATTGTGTTCTTAACTGGTGAAAGCGGTTGTTTTGACAGATTCTTAAAAACTTTTGCGTGTAAAACCATACAGTTGGCAGCATTTAAGTTTGTGTGTATCGGAGTGAAACGGAAGTTGTCGGTAAGTAAGGTTTGTATTGAATTCGGTTAAGAGTGCCACGGAGGCGTGAAATGTGAAGGAAACCAGGGCGTTACGGATAGAGCTTGTGTTGCGCAGGGCGCAGAATTTACCCAGTATCGGATACTGGTGTCATGTGCTAAAAGGGAACTGGGGATTATAAAGGAAACCTGGGAAACCGTAGTCTAGTAAATCTAACGGGGTTAGGTTTACTATTCTACAACAGATTGGCTAATTCTAAAGGGGTTAGATTGGGCGGAAAATTTGGAGTATCTCTTACGGGGTTAGAGTGCACGGTTAAAATAAAGTGTAATTCTAACGCGGTTAGGATTGCACGGACTTTGGGAAATAGTAAAAGTGTTAGTATCGGTGAAGCCCGTGGCTGGACTACACGAATTCGGGCATAGGCTTTAAGGATTTCGGACCAGGCTACAAGTGGAATTGCATAACCTGTAATTTGCTTGTATTAATCGGTGTTATAAAGGATTTGGGAGGGTTAGTAAATATACCGGCCGTGTTTACTGAATCAGAGCGATAAGCGTACATCGAGAAAAGGACTGCATAAAGGTGCGATACAGGATATAGGGTTTAGCTAAAATCACGAACTTCTCACATGGTGACCACGTGACGGTCTCGATGCTGATTTAGTTGGTTTCGGTGTCAAAAACAATAGTTGGAAAAGGGAAAAGGAATTTTGGAGTGTAAAAGGAAAAGGTTTTTATTGTAAACACAGGATCTGAACGATCGTGTAGTGGAAAATAATAAGGAATACAGGCGTGTAAAAGGAATAAGAGTACAGGCGAAAAAGGAATTTGGCGATACTGGGCTGTAAACGTATCTGATACTCAAATTACCGGATAGACAGACTGCGAATTAGTTCGACGGTTATACTTGGGGCTACGCCGCAAGTATGGGGAACTGGTTCAGGTGTAAGCAAATTGGAATTGAAAATCCCCGGGGTAGAGAGGCGAAAATTGGAAGAATCGGGCAGAAACTGGTGAAATTGGCACACTTAGGAACTATTGCGTTCGTAAGTACAGGGCTAAAATTTGAAACGGAACGGTGGAGTACATAAGGAGTATTGGTCAAAAACATTAACAAATTGCCAAAAATTCAGTTGTTTTTGGACCGGGTGAAGTGAAAAGTTGTGGCAATGGCAAAAAGAGTACAGCATTGGACTTAGGGAGTATCAAGGACGGAAGTAAATGCTTAGCACACGAGTTGCAGGGGTTTACGAAACATTCGGTTGGTGCCAGCACGAATTCTAGGTACTTGAAACAAGTAGCTAGTTAATAAGGAGCGATCTTTTGTGGAAACCGGAGTGAAAAGGGTGCCTGACGCGGAATAGCGGCTGGCAAAGGTGAATAAAAGTTGTAAAGGAGTTCAAAGAACGATTTGGGTGCATTATACTTGGAGCTACGGCACATGTTTTTAAACAGGGCGCCGTATTCAGCAAGTAAATAGGGCTGTTGTACAGAATTTTGGGAGTAACTAAGTGAAAAAGTTGAAAAATTGTCGGAGGTGCTCGGGGTTGAAATATTTAGGAACTGTACGGTTCCTGTATATCCGGAGCACGTCTTTGAGATAATTTTTGGACCGGATAAAAAGTTTTGGGCAAAAAATACGAAAAATTGGTGGATTCGAGAAGTGGTGTTTTATATAAAACACAATAACACTGGTGTGGGAAATAGTTTATAGAGATTGGGTGAAATTTCGAATTCGCAAAAGGAGAATGTCGCTGTACAGGGCCCCAACTACTGCAGGAGAACAGGAATCGGCGGAACGGGCGACGGCACGGGAAACCAGGGTGACAACACGAAGTATGTCACGCGAGCTTCAGGTGGAACAGGGTAAGGAAATCGAAGAGATTTCGTTACCAAGTACGATTTGTCGTCGGGAATCACTCGGATCAGTATTCCAGACGAACGGGAATAGTACGTCCGGGCAATCTACTATGGTTGCGCGAGGAGCACAGGCGATGACGGAAACAGGGTTAAGAAGAAACGGTGCCGGATCTTCCAGTTGCAGGGTCGGAGGCAGCAGAATTTAGAACGGCGCTGTTTCTGGAGGAGGCGTTAAACGGGATATTGAAGCGAGGCAGCTCCAGGATAAAGAGCTGATCGAGAGAGTGAAGGCAGCGCTTCTCGGAATGTACCCGCCAGGGGGATTCGGAGTGACGGAAGTGGAGAGTGCCTACGCGATGATGCAGGCAAAGGTACGAGATTTGGAAGTGAATTGGACGCTGCGAGATAGATTCTTAAAAATTTTGCGTGTAAAACCATACAGTTGGCGGCATTTAAGATTGTGTATATGAGTGAAACGGAAGTTGGCGGTAAGTAAGGTTTGTATTGAATTCGGTTAAGAGTGCCACGGAGGCGTGAAATGTGAAGGAAACCAATGCGTACGGATAGAGCTTGTGTTGCGCAGGGCGCAGAATTTACCCAGTATCGGATACTGGTGCCATGTGCTAAAAGGGAACTGGGGATTATAAAGGAAACCTGGGAAACCGTAGTCTAGTAAATCTAACGGGGTTAGGTTTACTATTCTACAACGGATTGGCTAATTCTAAAGGGGTTAGATTGGGCGGAAAATTTGGAGTATCTCATACGGGGTTAGAGTGCACGGTTAAAATAGAGTGTAATTCTAACGGGGTTAGAATTGCACGGATTTCTGTAAATAAAACGTATTGGTATCGGTGAACCAGTGGCTGGACTAAACGAATTCAGGCATAGGCTTTAAGGATTTCGGACCAGGGTATACAAGTGGAATTGCATAACCTGTAATTTGCTTGTATTAATCGGTGTTATAAAGGATTTGGGAAGGTTAATAAATATACCGGCCGCGTTTACTAAATCAGAGCGATAAGCGTACATCGAGAAAAGGACTGTATAAAGGTGCGATACAGGATACAGGGTTTACCTAAAATCACGAACTTCTCACAGTAACCATGCATTGTTCTGAATCTTTGCTTGTCTCCGGTCAGCCCTACAGTTTACAAAAAAGTACTTTTCAAACTCACGTAGCTGCTGCGATCTTGGTTTCAGAAGTGTGTGTAGTTCTCAGATTGTTAATGGCATTTATCCGCAACATCGCATCATCTACGCATAATATTAATGCTTACCGTATTGGCGGTGTAACAAATTCAGATCCACTCTTCCGAGATGATGTTGAGTTTGGGGCGGGGCGCCGTTTATTAAGCGCTATTGAACTAACAGGGACAATAAACGTAGTTGTAATTGTGACCCGATGGTATGGCGGAGTACATCTTGGGGCCCCACTGTTTTGGAATAATTTGTACAATGGCGCGTGAAATTGTAAGCCAAACAGGCCTGTTTAAGGCAAATATATCCAATGGTGTTAAAGTTCGGAATCGAATACAGTTGCAAGGCGAGAAGGCAAGAACAGAGGTAGGTTTTTGTGATAAATCGCAAACTATAGGCCTTAAGCTGAGCACGATGCAAAATGCATCGGGCGGAGGTCAATCGCAGGCGGATATTGGTGAGTCTAGTGGCGCGTCTATGGTTTCCAGCAATCCAATTGCGCGGAAGTTGTCTGTTTGTGTACCAAAACACAGGATTATATTGAGGTTAATGTGTGTAGGTTTGTCGCCCGTCAGATAGTCCTTACACGTAAATTCACCAGTGATTTTACGCGTCTAAAAATTTGGTTACATATACTGGTGTTTGTGCTGTCCACAATGTTTTTCATTTATTTTGAACAGGTTTAATCGGCTGAATTAGGCGAACAGCATTCAGCGAATGCAGTCAATAGGTGTGGTTATGTTCACTACAGACATAGAATTACCTCCCGGCACTCTTCGCAACACCGTGTTCTACTTCTAATTGTTGGTATCGAGCCTAATTAGGAAACGCTTACCTATCAATATTTTACAGTTGTGAATTTGTTGCAAAATTTTCCACTTTCTATATTAATGTTGCTCACACTTAACGATTGCACTCGGCGCATGCACGTTAACCACCGTTTTGAATAGACAGTATACATGTCATAGTGTGTACAAAAAGGAATTTTTGTCACATCGCATAAAACGCAAATATCGGGCACCTATGCAGGTTGCTTACTAAAATTATGAGATATTTTTAAAAAGATTTTTTCATTTTTCCACTTCGTCGGAAAACAACGAAAACAACAATTTTCCCGTTTGTGCTTTTCGATATCAATCCTGATCTAATCTGATTTATCGGTCATCAACATCCAGCCGTCCTAAGTCTCACAGCAGAAATGTCTGTGGTTATGTCTTGCGCGTTTGATAAACTTTTTGGTTTGCAAGCTTTTATTATGCCTGGGTGTTAATCTCGCATTGGTGTTTAAAAATTTTGAGCCAGTTGTTAACTACATAAGGGTTGTTGTGTGCGGTGAGGCTTAATAAACTGTTTATAAATCTTCAAAAGCGATAAAAGAACGGTAACTAATTGGCATAGCTCATTAGGTTAAGCTTGAATTAGGACTTTCTACATTATTTCACTAATTTTAAGCGCGAGAAATCGAAAGAGACAGTTTATAAACCTCCAAAATTGATCGATAAAGGGATAGGCAATAACCTATTTGCATACTAGGTTAATTGGTTACGTTCAAATTATGACTTTTTCCTGTATTTCACAAATTATGAGGGTTACAAGCAATCTTATTTTAGTAGTGAATCGTTTTGGGTGTGAGGAATCGGACTAATTTTTGTATACCCGCAAACCAATCAGTGAATAGTTTAGTAATAAGTATTTAATTTGCATTATTTGCATAACTGGAAAGTAACTGGGTCAAAATAAACGTTTTTGCTTTATAAGCCTGGAATATTTAACTTCACTGATCACAGAGCAAAGTATGTTCGAGCTTCGCTCAATCAGTACATGTAGTTCCACTACGACAGGTATATACTTACTGCTTAGTAAAACTGACATGTGATTTTTTTGGTATTATTTTGGCATCAGATGTACTTTGGCAAAAAATATTGAGCCAAACTGACTCTCTCCAAAATAGGCTCTACGATACTACACAAACTGAGTCAAATTCTATTCCGCCAGAGTCAAATTCGACTCACTGAGTCGCACGTTTGATTCTGGCGGAGTTGAATTTAACTCAATTTGTGTAGTCCTGTAGAGTCTATTTCGGTGAGAGTCAATTTCACTTACCATTTTTGGCACTGTAGCTAGCATCCATTAACATTTTTATATTTGTTGAAGCACGTGTAACTTATTTTTCGAGTTTTCCATTTTTCAACCCGGATTATTAAGCGTACATCGGTGACATAAACCATTGTATTTCGTGCACGCCTATAGCAAGATCATTCTATACTTTTTGGATCGCAAACAGCTAAAAATTACGCGCAGAAATTTACCCGTGTTTCCGGTTTGACTGAATAATTTATCGACGGTATTTGGAAACAAATCCATGTCAAAGGATTTGCGGGTCAATTAAAGTTGTTCTGCGTTCAGTTAAAAAATTGCAAGTGACACTGTGCCCAATTGTGATATCCGCGAGAAGTTTCCTTATATTAATATGTTGATACAATTATGAGTCAACCACGTTAAACTGTCTACGCTACTGTAAAAAATTGTACCCGCATGCGAGCCCCTAAGTTACAAACTGCAGTGTTTATAAACAATATATTCAAAAGTCACATACCTCCAGTTTACACCAACCTGACCGCTGGCAGACCCTCTGAACATTTATACATTGTCACATAATCGCACATGCGCACGTCCCATTGTCAATAGGTTTTAAAAAAGACAACTGTTTTGCCTAGAGTTTGCCGGAAGGGACTCAGCTCATTTCATAACACAAAGTTTGTCCGATGGAACTCTGTTTAACGATTATACAGAGTCTGTTCGAAGAAACTTAATTGTCAAACACTGCGTCCAAACAGTGTCCACATTGTCCATACCCCCTTCAAAGGGACTACTGCCAAAACACACTGGCCAAATATCCTTTCTGTTCAGTCGTAATATCTCAAGAACCATATTGTTTTGTATCGCATTGCTGCCAAATGGGTGAACATTTTTTACAGTAGCGTAGACAGTATAACATGGATGACCCATTAGGAAAACTTTAATTAAAGGAAAACATTAATTGTTCCAATTCTTCTTGTCTTCTCCGTATAAATTTATTTTCATAAACTGCTATATAGTTGCTTTTTAGGTGCAGGACAGTATTTATATTTTTCATAAGATTTAACATTTTTAGCCTGACAACTTTGTTCACCGTAGATAATTATTAAATCACTTTACCTACGATCACTACAATTCAGAGTACCTATTGCTTGCTATTGAATCGGTAAGTTTCTTATTTAAAGTTTTTGTCAAATCAAGCAAATCGGACACTACGGTAAAATTGAGTTGCCTTAAAATTTTGTTACCATAACAATATTTGAATAATAAAACAGTGTTAATAAAAAAGAATATATAACGAATGCAATAAAGCCTATATATTGCATAGATTGATTTGAATTAGGGTCCAGACAGATAATGAAATCATTGTTAATTTTAAATTAAGCCATTATCAGTAAATCAAATACTATTATATCAGGGTGCGACCGGATACCAAAAACTGACGGAGCCGGAACTGGAGCCGGATAATCTAATATCCGGCCGAAGCCGGCTATCCGGTCGCACCCTGTATTATATATGTCAAAGTGCAGCAAATACGAATATTTTTTCTTAATAATTCATATAAAAAATAGTAGAATTGTATTACTAAAAGTAAATTAATTTCTTTAAATTCACTCCAAAACAAGCTCTTGTCGAGTTTACTTCTATACAACGTACCTATTAATATTTTAGGGTGCAATATCGAATGCGTATACCCAAACACGCTTTGTTTAAATTTTATACACATTTTTAGATGCATAAAACATTTGATTTCTCAAAAAATTAGTGAAAAACTTTTACGTTCCAGAATTTTAGATGTAAATTCTTTAAATTTGAAATTTCTGTTCCAAAAAAGAAACCTAAAAACTCAACACCATGAATGGGGGAATCAAAATGCTAAAACTGTTCACTGAACGCTGTGCTGTGTTTCTCTATCATTGTTTACAGTGCATAAGTACATATATAAGTATCAAGCAACTGGTCAAATATTAAAGAGATGTTAGCAGGTAATTTAAGAAATAAGTGCTGGATTTCTGAAATTTTACTTTAGTATTTACTTAAAGTTTGTCTAACTACTTTTTTACGTTTTATGACTCAAAGTATTAATACTTAACTTTTTGAACAAAAACAAAAGAATTGCAGATTATGCGTCAGTACCATTTCAATCAAGCTACAGACCGGTTTTATACTAAGAAGATTCAACGAGTCTACAATCGCAGTTGAACCAAAAATAGTATACCAGAACAGCTGATCTGAAATTCGCTAAATATGTTGAGTAACTTAAAAATAAGTACCTAAGTACGCTTTCAGATATCACAAATTGTTGAAGTAATTTCTGAGCAAAGACTTCAATATAAAATCGCATTTAATGATACTAAGTAAGAATTTTTTCATTAACCCTTTCTCACATGAATATTTTCAATTTCATATAAGATGTATTTTCAAGGTAAGATTCGAACCCCAGTCTCACGGGTGGGACGCGTTTACGATGACCGCTGAGCTATAGGAGCTTGACGCTCGAGCTCGAGTACGCTCTCACGTCTTGTTGAGATTTTGCACTGCGCATATATGTTATAAATGTTAAACACTCCTCGCAGTGTGTGTATTGCTCGGACATTATTGAATTTAGGTGCTCATAGGTATACTCTATGGGTGAAAGGGTTAAGTGGAGTTTCAGAAACCCAGCTAATCATTGTTTTTTCACAGCCATGGAACTTATAGTCTTTAACTCGTCATACTTACAATTTTGTAACAAATTTAAGCAATTAAAATATTAACGTACAATGATTCGTTGCAAAATAACTGTGGTTTATTGTGCACTGGTCATCTGGGCAATTGCTTCACAAGTATCAGGTAAAGCAAACCATTTTCTTTGTTTTACAACTGCGCTTCGCGTATTGCAGTCCGCTAATTTTAAGCCATTATATAACCGTATTCTCAACTGTATGTAATACCTATTGCACCTTTAGTACTGGATCCTCAAACAATCGACCTGGCATAACTGCGGATGTGAAATGCACCATAATATCAAAGTCAAATCAAATGCAAAAAATGTTGTAAATTTCCAAACGCACTGTTTGCTAGTTGTAAAGTTATACAAGACTTATCAGCATCACCAATTGGACAAAAATTTAACAAACATTTCAGTATGCGAGCCAAGGTGGCAGCTGATAATTTCTGCAACGAAAAGTATATCAGGGTCCCAGCGGCGCTAGAAGCAAATTAATATTGTTGGCACAAGATACATAAAACTGCCGAATGCTAAGGTGTGTTATTTTGCCAAAATGACATTGTTTTGCAAAAATAATGCGACTTACAAGAATCTGCAATCAGTCCAAAAAATGCTCAAGCTAATGATCCGGGTGGTTAGCTTAAGGCTTGTCAGTCTAGGTAGGAACCGAGACTTCAGACCTTTCTACCAAGCAGCTGGAGACGCGGACTAGAGCGGAGATCGAACTCTTATCCTATGGATCCTTACGCGTGCACCCTACCACTGCGCCACGTAGCCCGCCTCTCCAACTGCTTTTTCGTCGACTATATGTCGACCGTATGCTGCCAGCTAGCATAAACACAGTGCACTGCACTATATTGCATGTGCACATAACGGACAAGCATGTCTCACATGCTTACAAGCCTAAGCAGAGCAGTACAGCGAATTAAAACTATGCGGTACTTTGAACACAGTAGTACGAAATCGGTTAAGAATGTAATATAATAACAAAACCATGTAAAGCATAGAATTTGTCACTAAGGTCAAAAATGGAGTAAACTCAAAAGTCATTTATAAGTTGAGCCGTTTTTAAAACATCAATTGCGATTTGTTTTGCGACGTTTGTTTAAGAAAGTATCTAACAAAATTTGTCATCAGAACTGTCACACAGCCATTTTGTCGCCACACAATACTTTTATGAAACTCGATTAACTATCTTAATACAAAGCCAAAGGTTAATTTAGTACGTTTTTATAGAGAACTTCAATATACATTCATGGATTCCAAGCTAAATTTGTCTACATCTCAAAAATTATTTTGCTTTGCATTCAAGAAAAGCGTCTGTTTCTTACAAAAGGAAAATTACAGAAATTTTAATACAAAAATAAATAGTTATCCAGGTTTTATCAAACGAATGTGCTGATCTAGTTTACTATGCTTTTAATAGGAATATGAAACATATCCCTTGTTGCTCAAATGCTGAGCATTTTTTATAGTTTCAACCGCTTTACCAAGCTGCTGCTTTAATCCATAAATCCAAGTTATGAAAATGAGAGAACTGATTAAACTAAATACTGAGTTTAAATAATTCGCTTGGTTGAAAGAAACTATTGTCAAGGCAACAAGCGCCTAATGAAAGTATTTGTATGAAACAAAGAGTTGGGGCGAAACAAACCATGGGTGACATCGTCCGTTGCGGTGAAGCCAACCGTTTGTGTGAAACCAGCCCTTGGGGTGAAACCAACGGTTGGGCGAAATCGACCGTTGGGTGAAACCAACCGTTCGGTGAAACCAACCGTTATGGTGAAACCAATCGTTGGGGTGAAACCAACCGATGGGTAGAAACCAATCGTTGGGGTGAAACCAGCCGTTGGGGTGAAACCAACCATTGGGGTGAAACCAACTGTTGGGACGAAACCAACCGTTGAAGTAAAACCAATTGTTGGGGTGAAACTAACCGTTGGGATGAAACCCACCGTTGGGATGAAACCAACCGTTGGGGTGAAACCAACCGTTGGGGTGAAACCAACCGTTGGGGTGAAACAAACCGTTGGAGTGAAACCGACCGTTGGGATGAAACCAATTTTAGGGGTGAAACCAACCGTTGGGGAGAAACCAACCGTTGGGGTGAAACCAACCGTTGGGGTGAAACGAACCGTTAGTGTGAAACCAACCGGCGCGATGAAACCAACCGTTGAAGTGAAATAAACCGTTGGGGTAAAACCATATGTTGGGGTGAAACCAACCGTTGGGTTGAAAGCAACCGTTGGGGTGAAACCAACCGTTGGGGAGAAACCAACCGTTGGGGTGAAACCAACCGTTGGGGTGAATCGAACCGTTAGTGTGAAACCAACCGTTGGGTCGAAAACCGTTGGGGCGAAACGAACCGTTGGTGTGAAACCAACCGTTGGGGTGAAACCAACGCTGGGTTGAAGCTAACCGCTGGGTTGAAACCAACAGCTAAGGTGAAACCAACCGGCGCGATGAAATCAACCGTTGAAGTGAGATCAACCGTTGGGGTAAAACCATCTGTTGGGGTGAAACCAACCGTGAGTGATAACCGTAAAATTACTTAGCTAACGGCTAAAAAGTGTATGAACCAAAATAAAAAATTTTGTGCACTTTCTGTAAGGAGTTTTTTTAACCGTAACTTTAAAGATAAACCAGACTGGTTGGCCATATCTTTTAGCACAAGTGTTCCTTGCGTACCAAGCTCCCAGTGTACAAAATCTAAGTGAAAGAGGTCTGATACTACTTGAGTACCAACATGCGAACTAAAACTGAAAATACGCGAGTGAGATGTGCGAATCATATATATGAACCCTATCGAGTTCATATGATAATATGATTAAAAATGGACCAATTGAAACCACGATGATTCAAATCTTTCGTTTACAATCCGTTATAGCCTTTTTGAGTTGTGTGAGTACACACAACTCGTACCAAACAATCTCACAGCGCCTGCGCACCTTACAATGTTTACCAACTTTCATACATGTGTATATGTGAACGCAGCCAGCTTATAGCATGACGCAACTTCAAAGGCTGTGCTGTACTGCTCAGAAACCTTTGACACAGAGCTCCAGCTACTACGGTAGGTCGTTTTGGATTGTCACAGCTTAAGATTTTAACCAATAAAATTCCACGCAGCCAAAAGCTCACACATTTACTTAAAATATGGTTTCACTATCGATATCCTATAGGTTCTCCTATAAAAGTCTGACATGCTCGGCGCGGTAACATGTGCACAGTTGCTGGCAAACCCCGAAATGTCCGGATCTTTTCTACTTCTCGCTGTCTGCGAACATTTTACAGTTTTGTCGAACTCTATTCGGACCTATGGAGTTGAGCGGAAACTATGTTTCGGACTAAAATTGTTTTGTTTGTGCCTATTTTTGCAGATCGTACCGAAAATACTATTTGCTGTAGAAAGGTTTAACCACTTTTTCTGTTTTTCTGGAAGCGATGTCTAAAAAGTATGGTCTCCCACCTGGATTCGGACCCCACCAAAAACCACCGGAGGGGCACACGTCATCCACTTTGGTATTAGGTTATTTTACGACGCTTTGCCTATTATATAACACATCAAACGTATCAAAATGCTTTAAAATCATATGTATTTATTAATCTAAGGTTACTGCGGGATGTTTGAAGAATCTGTATGTTTATGTCAAGGATTAAGGAAACAGAGGGCGGAACATTTTTTGCGATGATCCAAAGTGTCCGCATAGAGTTTAGAGATAACTCTATAACAGGCCAAATATAAACTCTATGAAGGGATATTCGTTGTGCCAGCTGCACGAACAGTAACACGTGAACAACGTAACAATTCTACTATGTACGCGCAGCGCAAATCTCCGCAAGACATGACAGTCCCCCCGAGCTCGAACGTCAAGCTTCTATAGCTCAGTGGTCATCGTAAACACCTCCCACTCGCGAGACGTGATCGAATTTTACCTTAAAATTACATCTCATATGAAATTGAAAATATTCATGTGCGAAAGGGTTAATGGAAAAATTCTCAGTTAGTATATTTCATGTTACACCATTACTCATCAGGAAATGAGCAGGGTATTCGCATTGACGGTTTTACTCTAAGAACAATCGATAAATCGGGCCTTTCTATTACCAACTAAAAGCAGGCATGCGGAAGTTGGCTCGCTCTAATGATCTTCAGATCCTTAGAAACAAATCTCATTCATTATGCCACACAGACCGCCACTCTGCGTGCATTTTATCGTCGTCTATATGTGTGCTGCCAGCAATCACACCTTATACTCAGGAATGTCGTGGGATAAGAATTTTCAGACTCGATCCATGATTCCGCCACATTCCTCGAATGGGACGTTTGTCAAGTAGCGATCTGATAGTTTGAAATAAAAACAACTCGGGAACAAAATATATTATACTCAGTTTATTTGATCAGCTGCATTTTCTACAGTAGTATATTGCGTAGCTCTTGTTGTTGAGTAAAACTGAGAACTAATTGACAAATTATAACGAAGTAAAACGCATCTCTATACGAGAAGCCAAGTGATGCTTGGCTGTGAACTTATTTTTCATTGTGTTCGAAGTTTCATGCTAACTAAAACACACATTATGTGCTTTATTTCTGTAGTGTTACATTTAAAATAAATTTTCAAAATGATTAATTATTCCAACAGATTTGGATACATGAAGGTAAGTTTTTAAGTAGATTTTGATGTACAAATGTGCTTCGCTATTTAATAATTCTCATTATCGTTCCAGATCAGAAAGAGATCAAACTATGCCCGCCAGGCTGGAAACGCACATCAAGCGCGTGCTATCGTTGGTTCAATTCAGAAGTAAAAGCGAAATATTTCGGAACAGCAAGATGCACTTATTACACGCGGAATTCCATTGCGCCGGTATTCAAAAGCCAGCAACATTTGAACGAATTTATAACGTTTATTCACTCAGAACCTGACGCCGCATCCTACAGCAAAATTCCCATCAATGGTTGGTATCTTGGAAATGCTCATGGTTACATAATCAACAGAGATCATTCGAAGCCAAGTTGTCCGATGCCAAATTGGATGATAGAAAACATTGGAAATGGCACAGAAAAATGTGTAGCGGTTGATATTACAACTTCAACGCTGGTTCCATTTGATTGCGCTGCTCCGTCCAGATTTGCTTGTCAGATACCAGATTTTGACGCATGTTCAGGTACTTATACTATCTTTACTTGCACGTCAATAAGCTACAAGTACATTTAAATGGCACTAGGCGAATTCTAAATACACTATATTGATTTGCTGTTGTTAACAAATAGTAAGCAGTAAAGAATGAAATTCCGTTGCAATTTTATAGCAGCTACTACTGAATTTGTTCGTGTACTTATAACCGAATACATCACTATTTTGTGCTACTGTTCATGCAGTCTACAATAGTGTCTGTGAATCATAGTTGAAAATAGTCACAATGTGTGACTCGCAACCAATTTTTACTTATATGTACTCACTTAAACAATTTACTTAAAATTAAGTAAAACCGTTGACGAATTAATAGTCGGTTTTACTTTACTATGGTGCGTGGCCAAAGTTTTACTTAATTTTAAGCAATACACAAAATTCTTCGCTTTAAATTTACTTAATTAATCAGGAAATGACAGCAGTAGTTTTACTTATTTACATTATTGAAGTAAAGGTTTACTCAGTATTTAGTACACTTATACTTAAAAATTAGTAAAATATAAAGTACACTGCAAAAAATTGTGAGTCAATTTGACTCCGTCCGAAATAGGCTATGCGGGACTACACAAAATGAGTCAAATTCGACTCCGCCAGAGTCAAACGTGCGACTAAGAGAGTCGAATTTGACCCTGGCAGAGGGGAATTTGACTCAGTTTGTGTAGTCCCTTAGAACCTATATCGGATAGAGTCAGTCAAAAGTGCGACTAAGAGAGTCGAATGTGACCCTGGCAGAGGGGAATTTGACTCTGTGTAGTCCCTTAGAACCTATATATGATAGAGTCAATATGACTAACCATTTTTTGCAGTGTATTTTAAGTAGCGTGTTTTATAGAGTAGGTGAACCATTAAAGGTGTATATGGGTCGAGAGTCGTAGATATTATACGGCATATAATTACGACTAGCGACCTAAATAAATATTTCATGTTGTATCTTGTCAATTCATCAACAAAAAGAATAAACTACATCGTTGATAGGCACCAATACGGTTTTGTAGCAAATTCGACAGTCATTAACCATCGACCAAGTGATGCTTGCAAAGTTTAAATCCTAAATATTCTTAATATATTGTCTGGCGTTGAATCAGACTAGTAAAAAAGAATGAGATATAGGATAATAGCAACGCGGCTTTATCAAATACCCAATATTTTGATCCAAGATTCATTTCAACTCTGTCTGATATAAAATCAGCTTATTCGTCTCTGTTGTACCTATATATCTATTTAAAGTTTTTGCCAACATTTATTGGTTAATCAACTCGCGAAACTGTAAACGATTAAACTTGCAAGCATGCAGACATTAATGCATTAGCCAGTTTACATGTTGTGTCGTTAACCCTTAGTTGTCATAGTTGTCAACAAAATTGTTGCCGTATGCCACTTTGCCCCCAACGAATCACTCAACTCAGAGTGAGAATTAACTTAACTCAGTGTGAGTTAATGTTTACTGTTATTAACTCAGAAATAAGTAACTCTCTCGCTGAGTTAATTATCAATTGATTGGAATTTATATTTTAGAGACTTGAAACATGCTACGGCCCAAGCCTACCTTATCTCCAATTATATACTATTGGCTTGTAGTCTTATTTTCCACAACTACAACGAGATAAAAACAGACGGCACACGTGTGTTCGTGTTTTGACCAGAAATTTAACGGCTAAAACAGCGATAGCTAGAAAACGGCAGATAAAAAATTGAATAAATTTGCCGCCATCGCTTAATTTGGTACCGAGTTATTGTCAAACAACTGATTTGGCAAATCAGTTATTTGACCAGGGTTGGCGAGACGTCTGATAATGAAAAATTTAACCCCATTCGACTCAGCTCTATAAGCTGCGTCGAATCGGATGGTATATATATATTGATAACTTTTTGACCAAAAATTTTTTTGGGTCCCAAAGAGGAACCTATAGGGACTAGTGTTGTGCACCGGCCAGGAACCAGTCGGCCGGTTCAGGAATATACTCCTAAAACCCCTATTGGTACGCCGTTGTTTTTATGGTATATATAAAAAATTTATACATAACGCAGGCGTGTTTTGAGGTCTGGTTTGTCTACGCTGCACTTCCGCTTGTTTTGTCAGGGACAGCCCTATGGTTCTCAGCGTAACACGGACTAAGATTTTGATCATTGGACGTTTCGTCGTAGTTGCATCATTGGAGAGTGATCGGCAATATTTTGCATAGATGCTGTGGTACAAAAAATATTTAGAAACAATGCGCTAAACTGTCTTCTGTTAAGCATATGGAATACTACTGAACTTGTTCTTAGTTTAATGTATATCTCACAACGACGTTGTTTCTTATTGAATTACTGAGCATAAAATGTTTGGTAACCTTTTAGAAACGTAACGATATAAGTATACCATACAAATGTGCGATAATTTTTAAAATTTTGTATATTGGCCGGCCGGCAGCCAATGGCCGACCGCCCGGACAGTAGAAAAAGTGGTAACTACACAACACTACTAATTTGCAATGGAACGACCAGGAGAGGTTACAACAATCTCAAACATGCAGAAATTTTCATAATCTAACCATTTTTCGGCAAAGGCGGGCTGGGGAAAATAACAGAAAAGACACGTTTATTAACTGCCAAATTATGGTTTAAAGTTGATTCTGAAATGATTTACAAAATATCACGTGGGCCAAAATGTCTTACCTTAAGCAACAAAATATATGACGCCTTTCAAACGCCAATTGATGCTTTGTATTGTATACACGACTGATGCAATGTGAGTTGAATCTTATGACGGTTCATATTGTAAAAGACAATCTGACCATCGCAAAAGTCACAATCGGCACTTCAAGGTTACATTATTACAATTTATTTAATTTAGCCCGATAGAGTCTGTAGGTGGCTCTGCCACACTTAAACCTATTTCAAATTAAAAACTAAAACAAAATAAAACCCTGAATCAAAACCACACCTTAAGGGAGTCCCTGGCTCCACCTAGTCTCTCTTAGAACTTAAGTTAGGCTTAGGCGTTGCTACAAGGCGTAAAATGGTTAGAATCGATGCTATGGCGGTTTCGTCCGCAATGTAAACTTACCTGAACCCTGCGTGGCCGTTGAATATCCGTTGAATATTGTTGCACATTGATTTGGTTGTACTTGCGAGAAAGGACATAGCTAGGTTATGTCGGCACCAAAATGCTGCTTTATTATTGGCTGTTGTTGTAACATTGTTGTTGTTGTTGTTGTTGTAGGTAGTTGTGTACAGGATGGGTGGCACTGGACCTAAGCTAGCATCGGCGAACACCCAATTGTGGGTGTCGGTCTGTATGCAAATTCGGTCGAGACGCACAGGGGGTAGCCTGGACCGGAATCATTGCAATCTGAGCTGGTGAAATCGGTTGGTGAAAACTTTACGGAGCTTACGTTGTGTATCTGTTTCTTTTCGGGCTTTTGAGATTACTTCGGCGAATCGGCGTAGAATATTGGTTGATAAGTAAGTCTTAGTTGAATTAGTTTAAGAATAGTCACGGTGGCCTAAAATATGAAGGAAACCACGGTGTTCGAGTGTAATTGAAATAGCGAAGGGCACTTAGGTTTACCCAGTATAGAATACTGGTGTTATGTGTTAATAGGGAAAACCGGAGATATAAAGGAAACCTGGGAAACCGTAGTCTAGTAAATCTAACGGGGTTAGGTTTACTATTCTACAACGGATTGACCAAATCTAACGGGGTTAAATTGGTCGGAAAACTGGGGGGCATCTCTAACGGGGTTAGAGTGCATGGTTAAATTGGGGTGTAATTCTAACGGGGTTAGGATTGCACGTATTTTCTAGGAATTTGTAAAAGGTGGTATATTATAGCCAGTTACTGGACTAAACAGATTCAGGCATCGGTTCTAAGGATTCCGGATCAGGCTACGAGTTAAATTGCATAACCTGTGATTTGCTCCGATATACTCGGTGTTATGAAGGATTTGTGAGGGTTAGGAAATATTTACCGGCCGCGTTACTAAATCAGAGCGGATAGCGTACATCGAGAAAAGAACTGCATAAAGGTGTGATACAGGATACAGGACTGAGCTAAAATCACGAACTTCTCACAGAGTCAATTCTTAGCCCTTGTTAACTTTAACAATTCGTATACTAAGTGCAAGAGCAGTAATTTGTTTATTTATTGCAGTGTCTTGCCTATCTAGTTACGTTTTCAACACACTAGATAAGAGTTCGTTAAAAGAACGTATTCACTTGGCAGAGCCTGACAACGTTTACAGATACGTAATCACTACACAATCCACAAATAAACGCTCGGATGCCATGTGAACAATACTTATGTCGCTCGCAATACGTGCACTCCGCACACAAAATGTCCCTTCCCTAAAAGTCCATAGCTTGTCCGGTTTATGTTTTATCGAAACTCTTTATTTTTCCAATAGCATCACCGCCAGCCGCGGGCATCATAGAGTTTCACAGAAACTTTATCCAGACAAGACTGATTTGCAGTATTAGGACATTGAAATGTTTGAAAAACTGTGCAGTGGGCAATATTTTTGTGTGACAGACACACCAGAGCACCTTGGCGGCAAATTCAAATTTTGGCGTGAACTTTAAATTTTGGCGGGAAGTTTAAATTTTGGCCGGAAAAATTAAATTTTGGCGGGAAACTCAAATTTGGTTGGAATATTGAAATTCTGGTGGGAAAATCAAATGTTAGCGGAAACATTCAAACTTTGGCGGCAAAATTCATTAAATTTTAGCGGAATATTCATATTTTGGCGGGAAAATTCAAATTGTCGAGAAATTATAACTTTAGCGGGAAATTCAAACTTTGGCGCGAGAAAAACATAGTGCCAAAATACTTTGCCGTTTTTCGTATGCGTCCTAAAAATAACATGCAAAAAACAACAAAATAACGCGGAAAATTAATTATATTATTTAGCACTTTTCGGCGACAACTTTTACACTGTAAACGATAATGCCCGACAGTTCGCGCAGCTCTATATTTAATTTTTACATAGCGCAAAACTGTATAGAAAATTTCCGGCAATGCAATAAACTGTATTTAAAGCCGAAAAGTCCGCACACAGTTTCGCAATAACAGTATAGCGAGTCTTTTAAAACGGTATACGGGACGATGGATGTGCGAAGTGCACGTATGGCAACGTGTGGATATTCAGCGGGACAGTGTGCACAAATATGCTTTAAATAGCAAATATACGTCTGCACACCCATTTCCGATACAAAATCGCTTAGAAAAACACTGTCATAATTCAAAAATTCAAATTTTAAATTCTAGCATCATATGATATTCAACAGGACAATTTGGGTATGTTACCTCAAGTATGCAGACATTTGAGAATATATCATATGATATTCGCTGACAATATATACGTCGAATATCATGCGGGGTTCACGTTGTAACTGGGGCAGCTTGGAACACGTTTTGTGCAAGTTGATTCGACGTCAACATATAATTTTGTCATCCGAATAGCGGTTATGTAGACAAAATGTGAATGTCACATGACATTGACTTACAAATCACTGATCTCAAGCGATCATCGTATACAAATAGCCATATGTCATATGACACTGCGAGACATTTATGCGAATATCGTATGATATTCCAAAATTCTACTAAATATCATATGATATTATGCAAAACAATGGAATTTGTGCGCGCTAACAAACAGCGAAATGTCAGATAATGCGGCATTAAATGATTTCGAAAGTTGAATTAGCTTCCACGTTTCTTTTTCTCGCTGAATTTCTCCCAAAATATATTCCTAAATACAAATAATTCAAATTTGAAATTTTAGTATTATATGACATTCTACAGGACAATCAAGCTAGTTTGCCACAACTTTGCAGACATTTTCAAACATATCATATGATACTCGCAGACAATGTTTGGAATATCATATGATATTGCAGTACAAACAGTAGATGTCACATCAGGATAGTAGACAATAGACAATATCGTTAATTTAGCCTAAATTTGACACACCAGGTTTGTGCAGCAATATACTGGACTGACAATTTTTAATTTAGTTTCAGTTGTTTTCCGAATTTGCGGGACAGTAATTTTGTGCTGAACGCCTGGCTGCCGACGAAAACAGTCAGTTTCTAGAGCCTCCGAACATTATATTTTATGTAATATATATTTTAGACGCAATAGAAAAAACTATTTATTTCTGTAGGCACAAATATGGATTGCCCTAAGAAATGGTACAGTACAGAGTCATCATGCTTCAAATCGTTTGTGGACAGACCATCAGTTTCACTACAAGATGTTGATGCATTCTGCAGAGGATTGCATCCGCAGGCGCAATCACCTGTGTTTACGACTCACACACAATTTGATGAATATGTCGAATATTTGGCCACAATTGTAGGCTCGACGACAAATCTGACTGGATTGAGTTTTGGAGTGAATGGAAAGTATTCCGCCCAATTGGATAATTTCATTCTCACAGAGTTGACCAACAACAATGCGCAGTGTCCGCTTGTGGCGATGAACGCGTCAGAAATATCGTGTAGAGCTTTCACTGATGAAGTCGACGATTACAACTGTCTTGCAGTCCACTATGATTTGCATATGTTGGAAATTGCTGATTGCAACTCTGTCAGTGCGTTTTCATGTCAAATCAATGGATACCAAATATGTTCTGGTTAGAAAACAGGGCCATCTATTAATAGGTGTAGCTAGAACTTTTCTTAGAGCTGTCTTAGTTGCTACCAGGTCTTGAAATGAACGAATTATGGGTCATCCACGTTAAAATGCACGCACATTTGTAAAAAATGTCCCTCCCTTTTGGGTGCCCACTTTGTCCTTACCCACTTTCTTTGTACACTGTCTGCGATGTCAATATGTCATTGTCTGAACATTTAGTCAATGAATATGCTCTAGGCCTAAATATATACTTGTCCTGACATCATTATCGGGAACTGTTATTGTCCATAGTCCCTCTGAAGGGACTCAATTTTTTGCGTTGAATGATGCGTGTGAATATGTGTGCACATCGTGTCTTTTTAAATGTGTGCGCGTGTGCTAACGTAATGTCCTGACATCATACAGACAACATGTATTTATCCAGAGTCCCTTGCGACAGAGTCTAGACAATTAACACTATGTTAGTACAGCTATGAAACTGTACTTTGCCTCCAGCTAGTATGTGTACTTTTATGATGTTCCTAATGGGGTTGGTGGAACATTTATTACATCGGCGCGTGCATTTTAACGTGGATGACCCATTACTGCAGGGGAATGGAAAAATTGTTGACCCTGAATAAAAGCGGTGTAAACCAAAAACAAAAATAAACAAACGGAAAAGCCATTAAGTTTCCAAGCTCACGGTTTGTTAGCACTACAACTTAAAGACCTATCATAAGTACGGGCGCGAGAATGGTTTCTGTTTGCTCAAATATATACCAATATATTTTTTTAAACTGCACCGCAGCGTGTCTGGTTTCATCGTTGACTTCCACTCCAACCCTCGACGATGTGACTTGCTTTTTGGAAAATGAACAATTCGTGTAAAATACACAGTTGATAGAAAAATAAACATATTAGCACTTCTCTTGCAACGGGTTAAACTTTGTCATATTTTGTTTCAAGCGCTGGTTCAGTAACCATTTCAACACAACAAAATAGCAGCGACATAGGCGATAATTGCTGAAATAGTAAAATTCATAACGGCAGTTGTTTTGAAATGCTCATGTTACATTTCCTTGCTGCCAAGGACTGTATGAAAATTTTAACCCTTTCTCACATAATGTCATATGAAAAGCAGTTTCAAGTAAAGATTCGATCCCCAGTCTTACGGGTGGGAGGCGTTTACGATAACCACTGAGCTAACAGTTTTACGCTCGAGCCCTATCAGGCTCTCACGTCTTGTGGAGATTTTGCACAGCGCATATATTTTATAAATGTTAAACACTGCTCACATTGTGTGTATTGCTCGTACATTATTGTGTTTAGTTGCTCATAGTATACTCTATGAGTGAAAGGGTTAACTACTGTCCGCCAAACGTATAGGCTGAGCTTCTACTCTCTAAAAGATCATAGTAAAAATTACCTGTAACCGTGACTATAAAGTTGTCCTTCACTTTCTAAAACCGATTTGTCGGTAATGTTTTGCGTTTGTCATAGTTTTGCAACTATTCCACATTCTAATGATTGCAAACACATCGTTGTAATTTCCCAATCATTATTCTCAAGTTTTAGGCAGAAATTGCATGGATTCACCAATGAACGTGGTATTTGTTGCTGACAGCAATACTGCTGGAAATTGGTATAGGATAAAATTGTTTCTGGCTCGTTTGCTTATGAACTTACCGACCGATTCAAAAGTTGCCACAATTCAATATTCAACTGAAGTTAAGCAAACGTTCGCCGCCGATAAGTACTCGACTAACGCTCAATATTACGGTAAGTTAGCCAATATATTTCTTTCATTGCACACTGCCAAATTGCCAAATCAAGCGGACTTGCGGTGGGAGATCAAGATATTTCTAAAACGGGTCCGCTCGAGTTATGGTAGTGGAATAAAATCGAGAGCGAAGCGAGCGAAATACCAAATATTGGTTTTCATACCTGTTGGGATGGCCTAGTTCGTGGTGGCTTCCCTTTGGACCCATCAGTTCGGACCCGTATGCAGGTAGGGTTGTTTTGGTCACTGTATTGACCCGAATATGAGGGTGTAAAGTAATAAGAAAGGGTCCCCATTTTGAGTCCCAATCAATCGGAGTCCGTATCCTTAATAAGATTCCGTAAGCGGATAGAGTCAATAAATAATATTTAGAGTCCATGAAGGTCAGTTATTCTTAACTGTAGTGCATAAATGACTCCAGGACCAAATAAAATTGAGTTTGAATCTTTAAGGCGTACTTAAATTTTGAAAGTACATTCCTAAGTATAACCAACCTTACATGATCGCTCAAGCTATTGACGCAAGACAAATAAACGTTTAATTCAATGGATAGTTGCGGTACCGGATATATATCAGTAATTAAGGGTGGCGGAGCGAGGGTTAAAAATAAATAACAGTCCGTAACCGAATAACAACGTGGGGTACCCTCTGGAGAGGCCAAACAAATATCAGTCCCCCCTCTTGTTCGGATCACTGCAGTACGTGTTTAGGCGCATATCATCCCCTCATATTGTCTTTGATTATGTGGATTTATGACGATGCTTAGAGTTAATGCATCTATGACATTCCAACTCTATGAAGTAGGGCGGCAAAAGTTCATAACTGAAGTTTAGTCTGAAAACTAAAAAACAGATGAAATACATATATATTTGCAGCTTTGTTGTTTCGTTTTTATTTTACATTTTAACAAATCTGCTTAGCTTATAATTAGAAAAATTTTGCGTATTTGAGCTTCGCATGACCTCTTCTGATTATCTCACGCCCAAATTTGAATTTTTGAAAAATTCGATTTTAAGGTCCGAAGTTGTCCCTCATGTGACCCAAAAAACATTTTGTCAAAAAGTCAGACAAATTATATATCATTCGACGCAGCTCACAAAGCTAAGTCCATTAGTGTTAAATTTTCCGCAATTAGATGTTTGGTTAGTGAAGTATTGTAAAATAACTGATTTGACGCGCTGCCAACAATTTGGGACGGCGCCAAATCAGTTATTTGACCATAACTCGTTAGCCGAACGTCTGATTGCAGTAAGTTTAACACCAATCGACTCAGCATCGTGAGCTGCGTCGAATAGTACATAATTTGTTTAACTTTTTGACAAAAATTTTTTGGGTCCCAAGACGAAGACCTTTGTACAAAAAATCGAGATTTCAAAAATTCCAATTTTAGCCTGGGATGACCAGAGGAGGTCATCAGAAGCTCAAATATGCAAAAATTTCAATCGCACTTCCACATGCAAGTTACACAAGCAAGTTTCTACTACAAAAAATTGCTTCTGCAAAATAAAAAGTTAATTGTTTTAGCATACAAAACTTGTCATAGTATTTAACAACCATCACAAATTTTAATTAACATAATTCAAGCAAAAATTTAAATACGATTGCAGTACAAGCCTAGTTATTTAGACTGAATGTCATACAAAATTTTGAGTTTTACTCAGCAGCATGTATGTTTGGTCATAGATGCGTTGATAAATCTTAATCCAATGGTCGGAGATGAAAGATCACTTGGTGCAGCGTTGAAGCTTGCAAATGCTACGATCGATTTGTATGGCGAACAGACAGTTGTGGTGACCTTTATGACCGGCAATCCAACTGATTTTGATTTACATCCAGGTGGCCTGTACGCGGACAATATCCGGTCAAAAGTAAGGGCGTTACTATACGTGTCGTGTGACGGCGTCAAGCGCGGTCCGTCACCATACGGTTTTGTACGTGAGTAATTCACGTACGATAACGCTCGGTGACGTACGATGATGGACGGCGCCGAACGGCGTCAAGAATACAGCGTCACCCTCTACGTCATAGCTTTGCTAATCACTGCAATTTTTCGTATGTCACTGCTGAAGCAAACAGTGTCAGCTTAAATTGCGTTAGGGTTGCGCTATACATGACGTCCGGCGCCGTCCGTCACCGTGCGCACCCGTACGACGCCGTCCGTCACCGTGCGTCATCCGTATGGCGCCGTGCATCAACGTTCTTACCACAAGTTATTGTACGTGAATTATTTGCGTACGATACCGCACGATGATGGACGGCGCTGTACGGATGACGGACGCCGCCGTACGGGTGACGGACGCCGCCGTACGGGTGACGGACGCCGCCGTACGGGTGACGGACGCCGCCGTACGGGTGACGGACGCCGCCGTACGGGTGACGGACGCCGCCGTACGGGTGACGCACGGTGACGGACGGTGCTGCGTCTGACGTCAACAAAATTGTAGCACAACCCTTTCAGGTCATGTGTTTAGTTAAACACTGAAAAACGTTAACCTCGTATAAACTACATGCCCAGTAGTCCGTCGGCCGTCGTTACGCCCTGAAATACTTGAATGCGCTTGCGTCATATAGATCCGTATGAGAACAACCAGTTGTTGCCATACTAAGGCCTGGAAAGCGAACACATTTTGATAGTAGTCCAGGCGGTTCAATGAAAGATAGTATTTCGCTCAAAGGCCATCCTATCGTGCGAAGTAGCCCAGCCAGAGTTGGAAGCTGGTCACTGCAGGTGGCCCACGATCCACATAACCCGTTAACCCTCTGACCGGAAATTGTTTGGCAGCGAACCGTGACCTGCTTTCAATCACAAATAAACGCCACAAAAACGATGAACGTACTTTTATATTGCAAACAATTAAGCGGAAAACTAAAGCAAAAACATGGACGAAACACTTGCTTCATCTAATCTTTATACGCGCCGACGAACTATGTTATCGACTATAGTTAAACGCAATGAAAGGTTGCTTTGATTCTGCCGAGCATGCCTGGATAACTTATACGCTACAAAACAATAACGGTTCATACACGGGTCAGATTTTTGACCCGGGATCCGCACTGCAAGAAATGGTGAGTCAAATTGACTCTCTCCGAAATAGGCTCTACGGGACTATGCAAACTGAGTCAAATTCGACTCAGTCGGAGTGAAAAATGCGATTCAGTGAGTCGAATTTGACTCTGGCGGAGTCGAACTTGACCCAGTTTGTGTAGTCAAGAAAAGCCTATTTCCCAGAGAGTCAATTTGACTCACCATTTTTACAGTGTGGTTGTTAAATAACGATTGGGGCAGGGCTTATGCGTGATTCACGTTATAACTAGGGCAGTCGGGTAATGTTTTGTCACATGTTGATTCGACATCAGCACAAATTTCTGTTATTATCAAACGATACGAACAGACAAAAGTCGAATATCATACATGATTGCTATACCAACTTGCACAATGAAATTGTACGCACATGCGTGATGATGTCGATCGGCTTTTGTTTCATTCGTTTACCAATATTAAAATGTACACAGTAGTACTAAGTTTGTTTTATAGGTTACTTTAACTATTGCTAGGACGATTTGACGACGGCCTGAAGCGTTTTACGAAATTAACAATAGTATTACTACCTACAATAAGCTACTCTAGTGTAAAAATATATCGCATGTTAAAGGCTTAGATTTAGGTTTATGATTAGTTGGTGCGCCTATACTTAACCCCTTCTAACATTGAGTTACCTGTAGGCAACTCAACGCAGTGTATATACATTGCAACACGTATACATAGTACTAAATCACCACAAGACGTGAGAGCCCCCTCGGGCTCGAGCGTCAAGCTCCTATAGCTGAGTGGTGATGGTATACGCCTCCCACTCCAGTCACTGGAGTTCGAATCCTAGCATAAAAGTAGGTCTCAGGGGAAATTCAAAATATTCATGTGAGAAAAGGTTAACATGGTTCGAATGATTTATTGAGAGGGCTTACTTCACTTAAGCCATCAACAGCGGTTCTGGTTTATAAGATTGTCATCTACCATAATGTCAACGCAGTGGTAAAGTATTAGTGAAAAGGCAAAATCGAGTAGTTTATTTCTTTAGGGCGGAATAGTATGGGTGATATACGTTGGCGAAAATGCAAACGAAACGCATTTAACTGAAATTGTTGGCAACGATACTAGCAAAATATATGTACTGCAGTTATATGAAGAATTGGATTCGCAATTTGTAGTAGATTTTGCAACCGAATTGTGTGAACGAAAACATGAACAACAAGGTAAGATGAAATACAACTGTATGAACCAGCCGGCAACCACACAATCTGAATTCACATATAACAGTGGCAGGGTGTAAACCGATAGTGAAAAAAACGTAAATGGATAACGATTAAAATAGCCAAAACATGAAACGAAAAACAGATATTGAAATATATATTAAAAATAAAAATTTGTTACATTTTTGTGCTAATTAAGGCATCAAATATTGACTGATTTTCTATTGTTTTAAAGAAAAAATAGCGCATGCACTCAAAAGTTTTAAGGTTATATATGAATTTCGTTATTTTTGGTTCAAATCAAACAATCGCAGTATATCGCTATTGAAAAACTGAACGATTGCTAAGTTGCTCAAAATTACCTATGAGTATAAACATAGCGGAATTTTGTGGTATTTTCATAATGAATTTCTCACGCACACATTGCATTGCAGTCGCGTGGTTTAGGTGTATCCTGATCATATGCTATTTACTTAATGGTTTTGCGGACTGCGAAATGTCAATTATTGATGATATAAGTCAATAGATTTAGGGTAATAAATAGATATTTTTAAGGAATTTGCTTACTTATGTGCTTGCTTTCATGCCGTCTAAGGTACCGCTTTTAAGGTCTGCTGGTTCCCTTTCACAACGGGTCTGGAAGCACGATACAAGTCATTATATCACATTAATACGAACTTACCAAAATTTTCGGCAGGGCCGAAGCACTGGAATCTCGCTCTGACAAAAACGTTCAATCCGATCAGTTCAACATCAGTTTAGATACCAATGTTTCTAAGTTCTGGTTATTTCCAATCCAACACACTGTCAAGAGTAGTCTAAATGAAATCCATAGTTGTGTTAGTGTAAATAAGTAATGAACAAAATTTTGGATCAAGAATAAGACCTGTCCAAAGGCTTTCGTGAACCATACAGTCACTACGGTAGCGGAAGCCGTGGTGATACTTGTTGTACAGATGTCACTGCACCCAATCAAAACCAACAAATCCGAAAATAATTAATCAATATGGCCATGCAAGGCCTTGCTAAACTCGTTGCGGCACAGCACCCATGCATAAGTTTTAAGTATTTAACACCGTTTGCCAGCGCCTATGCCTAGGTAGTAAAAATTATGGTTAATTATTAATTATTTAATTTTAGATAATATCTGCAATATGTTGTTAAATTGTTTGATATTACGCTAATTTTCTGCGCAATTTCAGAAATTCTTTCCTTAAAATTGCAACAAAAGTCAAACAAAACGCGCTAAACAGATAACTTCTGCAAAATTATGCAAAATTTTGCTACCAAAATTGCCGGAACGTCCGGCAAAAATTCTACCGGAGCCGGAAGCCGATTATTTGCCGGAGCCGCAGCCGGAGAAAGACTTATGGTTGTACCCTGGTGTGTGACACAGCCACCTACAAGGGTCAACAAAGTAAAAAATATAACTGTGAATAACGCCTGTTGCAAGATCAGG
This sequence comes from Enoplolaimus lenunculus, assembly GCA_030248215.1. NCBI lineage: Eukaryota > Metazoa > Nematoda > Enoplea > Enoplida > Thoracostomopsidae > Enoplolaimus > Enoplolaimus lenunculus. The sequence goes on along the minus strand of JASANG010003051.1, from coordinate 95,904 downwards.
GGTCGTTAAATGAGTAGCGGGATAAACAGCCTAATTTTGTTTCACCTCCGGCGAAATTGATTCAACTGGTTGCCAACTTCTAGACATGTATACATATAGCAAATGATTCAATGGATGATGGCCTGTATAAACCGAATATAATAACACGTCCGGTCAATATATTTCAGTTTGTCCTCCTGGCTGGGACTGGACTCCATCAGCGTGCTACCGGGTGTACCTTCGGGACATTGGCACAAATGACACTTTTGCAAACATCAACAGGTTTTGTAGGAGCGAGCATCCGTCCGCGATATTGACTCAGTTCGGAACAGAAAATCATTTTCTAGAATACGTCGCTTACTTAAAACGCAAACATGGAAATAAATTTTGGACCCATAGTATTGCCGTTGGTGGCTCTGATCTATGGGCCGAACAAAGGTTTGAATATCGTCCGAATAAGGCAGAAAGGTGCCGAGTGCCGTTTGCACTAGTCGCTCCAAGTGGCGTTGGCAACACCGAAGAATACGATTGTTTGACAACAAATTATGGAAGCAGCCACCTAATTGCAGTCGAATGCGACCAACTCAGTTCGTTTTCGTGTCAAATTCCATTCTTTAACGTTTGCACCGGTAATTGTGAGGCAAAACAATTATGGCTGGAACTACTGAGGCTCGGGGGAGGGCGCTTCTCAGCGGATATCTTAATCCACTACCTCTAGAACGCAGCCAAGAGGAATTTCACATGTCAAAGCAAACCTTTGGAATTTTTGTTCAAGGGATTTCAGACGCGGTATAAGAACCCCCTTCAACATTTCTATTGAAAGAATATATCGAGTACAAGTTATAACACAACAAAAACGCAAAACGTATTCGTTTCAAAGTGGGAGTTGTTACGCTGCGCAATACGGCGCGCGGCATTAAACCAAAATTACTTTAAAACCCTATCAGTTTAGGCGCTACTAGTGAGAAGCGGTTTCGAGAGGTCGTGGGATTTCTCAATCAATATAATCATAAGTGTAAAATAGAGGTCGTACCAAGGTCAGAGAGACTCAGGTGACTGAAATGTTCAACATAATTTCCTCTGTGCGATAAGAATCCATCTGTAATTGACGAATGTGTTCAGTATAAAACGGAGGTTTCAACACTAAAACTGTCCTTGCAAAATTTGCATGACTTCAAAGTTTTAACAGCTTTGAACTTACCGAGAAATTTAATCAGTTCTGATTGCTGTTACCTACTGAATGCTGTGATTTTTTGTACTTTAAAACTTTCATTTCAGCTGCAAAGTATGGGTGACCGAGAGCTGGCGAACAGAATGAAGACGCCCACTATTGAAGATATACTGTAATAATATTTTCAGCTTTTATGAAGCTTTGAATTCCATTCTTTAACACGTAAAACGGCAATTGAGACAACAATAATTGTATTTTATTCGCATATCAGAGTACAACCAGATGTTTATCTTCAGCTCTGGTAAAACTTTTGCGCGAGCTTCCAGCAAATTCCGCAGTGAAATTTTTTATTTAAGTTTTGCTATTCAGTGAGTTTATTTCTAACTTTGGGGCAATTTGGAAACCTACAATTGCAGAAACTTATCATAAAAGAAGCTGCTTAAATAACAAATTATGACAATGTGTATGATAGCATATGATTGTTGCAACAAAGTTCACTTCTTCGCTCAAATTTGCTGACCTCCGGCTCGGCTCCTAACAATTGAGTTCGCGCTGTAGCAGAGAGGCATACCTAATGAAAGCAAAATCCGCATTAATGGGTCATCCACGTTTTATACTGTCTATGCTACTGTAAAAAATTGTGCCCACATGCGAGTCCCTAAGTTTCTTGCAGTGTTTATAAATCATATATCCAAAAGTTATCCCCACTACGCGTACACCCGGCTCACAACAGAGAGTCACTCTAAACGGCGTAAGGTTGAAAATAAATAAAACTCCGTAACCGAATAACAGAGGGGTACCCTCCAGAGGGGCCAAATAAATATCAGCCCCCACGCTTATTCGGGTTACTACCGGAATAGTATGAAAATAATTCACTATGTTGATCTTGGCCCATGTAAAGATCAGGGGCGGAACGTTTTTCTGTGGGACTAGAAAAGAGAAAGCTTTAAGCTTTAGACTATTTTTTGCTTATCTTAGGCTTAGGCTTAAACTTAGAAATATATATGCTTACAATACTGTTCCGCCCCTGTTCTTTACATTAGCCTCGACCTTCATGACTTTAAAGTCGATTTCACGTTTAACTCCAAAAAATACTTATCTTTACGGGCTGAAGCTCGAATAAATTAGCAACCCTTGAAGAGTTCAACTATTTTTACAACAAAGTTATCGCTAGTAGCTCTGATTCTGAGCACACATCACCAACCATCGATCAGTTGAAAACAAAACTCTGGTTGTAAACCTCCGACTTTTATGTCAAAGCTACAAAATTGAAAAAAAGTGCAATCCCAACTTGAGTTGGGATCCGACTATTAATTCACGTCCCTGCAACCCAGCCTTTATCAATTCAAATTAAAAGTATGCGTTTAATGTAAACAAAATTATGCAAAATTGTACGTCGATATCAATTCGTTAAACTTGTCGTAGTAACGACAAGTTTTGACGTTTTTTTACTTCCCACAGAAACTTTTTTTACCCACATATAAAACGTTCATTAATTTAATTCTTAGCTGGACTGCCGCCCATCCCGAACATCAATACTAAGTAGTTTAACTGGAGTTAAAAAGTGCTCCTATTAATACACAATATGCTGACACTATTTTAGAAAGCTGTTTATAACTTAGCAACAGAAAGTAGTCTGAAAACGTCAGCCAAACATTTCTTTGCGTGGGTGAATGAAAAGTAGCCGACACTTTATCTTACTGATATAACGACGACAAACCAAGATTTACTAATTTACACAGGAACACAGGCAAATACATGGTATGCTATTAATATTTGTACGACAAAAAGCAGCTGCTTCAGATTATGCCACATGACACCAATTTTTTTAAAAATTCCACTTCATTCGTGTCTAAATCGAGCTATTTGATTTCGCCAGATAAAGTTGTTTGTTCTAAAAGTTTATTGACACCAAAAATGTTGCCCGAAAACCACAAACTTTGTTCAATCTAGTGAGTGATGTGCCGACACCAAAATTTTTGTATTTGCCGATTCTTTTTTTTTTGAAATTTTACAATGCAAATTCCAATTTTGAATACATCATGATGCTTAACCTAGTAAACCATGAACAACCGTTATAACACGAAAACTAATCATTTTCATGAATTTTGTCAACCACAAGGGTAACAGAAACTTGTACTGTGCACCACGATGACGGATGTCGCCGCGCAAGTATAGTACCATCAATAGGTTATAAATAAAATAATATGCATACATCGAAATTAAAAGATCGAAAACCCAATTATGCATTTTTCTACTGAGCATACTTCAATGTTGCTCTAGTCTGTCGCAGTTTTCCCAGGATAAATCACAAACAACGCGAGTTGACAGCCAGCTAACACTAGTCCAATTGCATTTGGCATCTTAAAATAAAACATCGAAATGTACAATATATACTCACAACACGTTTTGCTAATTAAAACAGCAACGCACTGAAAAGTAAACAGAAAAAGTCGTGATCATTCAATACGAAATGATTTTTAGCAGGTAACTCGATACCATGTTACTAAAAATAACCTTTTTGCGCACAAACATTTTGCATATGCTCATGCGCAAACCAGTGGTATTTTGCCGTTTATTACACTAAGTTTCAACTGTGTGTAGTCGTAGTTCTGACTGTTAGAAATATCAGAGGTTATCTAATGCGTTCAATTACTTGAATTCAAAATATTCATGTTTATACCAGCCAAACAATGCCATGGACAGTCATTACAATAAAGTATGGGGTTAAAACGCAGTCGCGAGTGCTCCCACGCTTGTAGTCTTAGTCCGCGTTATCTACATTTTTACACATTAGGAGCGTTAAACTCCGTTTTGATTTCACACAACACAAAAAGCCAGCGTTTTTGCGTCAAAAATGATTTTAAATCCTGTCACTAGACAACTTTATTTAAAATCAAACACGATAAAACACGAAAAAGTTAGCTTGCTTAAATTAAAAAGGCAAGGTTGCAGCTTTAAACACTTTAGCGAATACAAAGAAGCTTGAAACAACTTTTCACAAACTCAACTAGATATTTTAGCACCAGCCACAATAATACTTACTAAAATGAGAAAAATTACTGCTACACATGTGTTAATACATTTCTTTGAACACAAAATAGTTAAGAAGCAAACGAGAGTTTTTAGCAAAATTTGTATTAGCAGAAATGCCCAATTGGCGGTACAGCAGGTGTAAGCGAGAGTTTAATTGTATTTGACAAGAGATGCTGTGCGTTTCACACCGCATAGGTCGGCTACACAATCAACTAACCAGTAGAACCCAATCTCTCCACGCATATCCCAGTATACTCCATTGAATGCATGATGTTGCATTAAACAGAATAAAATAAAATGGCAAATTTGCAGCGGATTGCGATTTAACAACGTCACGCTGAAATAAAATCAGAAAATGCACCAAATTAAGAACATTTTCGCATTTTTTCTGTTCTACATAGATAGTTATATACAGGGAAAATTAAAATATAACAGAGTAAAGACATGCAAAAATAAATAAAACAAGTGAAGCCAGGGGTGCAGCAGCGGATCAGAAACCGAGTATTGCATATACACTGGGCCGCAATATATAATGTTGTGAACGAACCTCACAAACGAAGCGAGCGAACAGCAAAATGCCATTCTCCCCTCGATTCTGCACCTCTGAGTTACATTGAATTTAATACCAATGCAACCAGCGGCGATGCAGTCATCGATACGCTCACAAGTGAACAAACAATACCAAACTCAGATACCGAAATCGCACTGTGATACCAGACATAACATACGATGCCAAGGAATAACGAACAATACAAACATTTTCTCATAAACGATCGCTTAAAAATAAGACAGCGGAAAATACCAGGTAACATGTACTGTTATATATTTTACATTAAAATGCACATCACTTAAACTATATTCGAGTGCCAAATATTCTTTGTGTGAAGCACCGACCACCGATTGACGATAGATCGTATAAACTCACCAGTTAATAGAGAGGGTCAAAATTATGCTCGTTTCTTGCATTTGATTTATCCTACTTGTTAGCTGAGTTTGACGATTGTAGCTGTTATCGTTCGCTTGCTTAAAACTCACTATTACCTTATGATAGGCGCTACATATTTAAGAATACATTCCAGAATGGAAAAAAATGCACTTCACATTATATCTCGCAAACAGATAGAAGCAACATTATAGTAAAAACTGACATTAAGGGCCACTATGTTTGAAACTGCTTGTAATGCGGGCCACTAAACAAATTCGTTCAATACTCAACAATCATTAAATCAAATGGCACCAAATTTTCTCCGCAGCTTTAATCAGTCTTAACCAACAAGTAACACCAGATGTAAAATATAACAAGATTCATTAACGTACGAACCGTTTAAGACAACCATTGAGGATAATTAGCTCTTATTATTTCATATATATTCTAATAAGCGCCGCATGGTAGTATACGGAGCCACCTGTAATGTAATAAGGGCCATATATGTAGACGGAGCGAAAAATTGATCACGTCACCTCTCCCAATCCTGGGAGGAAGAGGTTGAAAGAGGTGTTTTGGTAAAAGAAATTTGAGCGAACACTTATATCGTATCCAAAGGAAAGCGTATTTACGCGTTCTATAATAAAACATCTTTTTGTTAAAATTGAGCAAGCACACATCTTACATATTTAGTAGTTAGTTTTTGTCACAAAATTCTCATCGTAGTATTAATGTTCATGGCAGTATTACATTTGGAGTTACGCGATGTATACGCATGTTGGTTAATTATTATTAGCAAGTTGTTGTCGTTGTTGTTATTTTAGCTATTGTCTTGTTGCTGTTGTAGTTGTTGTCGTTGTTGTTGTTGTTGTTGGTGGTGGTGGTGGTAGTGTTGTTGCTGTTGGTGGTGGTGGTGTTGGTGTTGTTATTGTTGTTGCCAGCGGTAGCATTGGTATTAATTTTAAACGCAAGTATGTGCATCATCAAAAGTAAAGATAGAAAAAAGCTAACAGTCATTTCAACCTGTTTTTACAGTAAAATTATTTGCCATGATTGTCTGTTAAATTTTTATTATAAACAAGCTAAGGTACGTGATACTAAAAAATTTCGGGGGTGGGATATGTGCCTATAAGTTCAGGAAAGGGTAGAAATGCGAGGAGACCAGAAGTGTAAACGTATGTTTGTAAAAAGTCTAAACGTTTAAATTTTGCACGCTTAAAATTTGAAGGCAGATGGCTGTTGTTGTACAAATATTTCTTTTTCTGAATTAGCAACAATCGTTTGCAAGCTTAAAGTGTACCTATGCTGAAGTAGGTAAGTAATTTGTAATAAATCTTGTTGCCAATACGATTACGTATGTAATTATGAATTTGTAGTTATTTACTCGTTAAGGAATCATGATTTACCGACAAAGTTTTAGTACCCGTTTGTGAGCGAAAATCAAAAATTTGTTAAAAATCTTATCGAACTCATTAAATTCTGACACGGCTGCATAATAACCCGACGTTAATAGCAGCCATATTGATACAGAAATTAAAAATTCTATGATAAGCTTTCGTTCCACCACTGATTCGGAACTAGGCGAACAGCATATCTGCTGAATAAACACCATCCGTGTGAAGATTATGCTTCCTTACAATTTGAACACGAGTTTTTACTTTCGACGACCACCGTTGAACTGTATCAGCTAATTTTATACTAACGTGTATAGACAACAAACTATCTACGCTGTTGTTTAACCACCGCATCACCCCTAGACTTGGAATTAGAGTCTATCATATAATCAAACGAGACCCTGCCGTTTTGTTTTCAAGCTCTTTTTCAGATTTTACACTTTATGCGCACCTTTGAGCCGATTGGATCGTACGGTGTTTACAAGTAAAATTCGTTCCTGCGCTAAATATAAGAACAAACTTCGAGTAGTTTAACAATTGTCACAGTATATTTTTAGCAGACACTCCAATCATTTCCCCAGCTCCTGATCACAGTTAGCCGCTCCTGTATACACGAAGTCATTAACAAAACCACTTATTCCGCAGCAACACAAATATTAGCACCCTATTTTTTGGCTTCTTTGGATTATACTGTCGAATGCCCAAGCGTTTTTTGCAGGAATGACAATTTCGTCTATTGAATACGTACTTTTCTTCAGGCACCGCTTTTAGACAATTCGAGCGAAATTTATTAGTTTGTAATGACCCGAATTTTTAAGCCTTAACATATTTTCGTTGTTGTTGAAATACAACCAACGGTTCAAACTTTCAAATTCGTTTCGCGACATATATCCGTTACTTCAGAGACGAAAGTTTCTGCAACCCACAACATATGTTACGACGGCAATTTAAAAATCCCCAAATATAGCAGCGTTCCAATAAAGTATTCAACTTTGCCGGTTCTTGTCGAATACGGAGTATAACCCGATGTTCCAATCGCTGTTTGAGCAGCCTATCGATCTGTGTCATCCGTGATATGCTTACTTAGTTCGTCATCAGTGAACAATTTAAAATATTCGCATTGTGACAGTGGTTTTGCAGCTGCCACCATTTCAGGGTCAGAGAGATCGGATTTTGTTTTAGCTGGACGTGGTCTGGAATAATTCGACATCGTAGCCTGAATTACAGTTTCGTGCTCACGTAAAAGAAAAGTACGCAAATATGATCTTGTTGATTGGTACTAGAACGGTAAAACCACGATAATTTCATTAGCGAGTACAACTCGCATAAAAGAGTAAAAGTGATCGCGTAAAGTAAAAGTTGATTGATCTCGTTCAGTAAAGTTTACCAACCAATGCGATACAATTTAATTACAAACTTCCATAACATGCGCTTAAATATCCCACCTTCGATGAATAATTAGATTCCACAAATTTCAAATTTATCAGTTGTATTTTACAGTAATATGTAAATTGACTGTAAGATGGTTGCAACCGAAAGCATTGAAAAGCACAATAAATTCATAATTCAATTATTCAATTGTTTTAAGTAGAACCATGTGGTTCCAAAACATGCGATCCAAATATGTTCGAACATAAATTAAAGCGCTTTGGCAGTTTTTCCGAAATGCTAATAAAAAATAAAAGAATAACAAAATAACATTGTTCTGAAATGGTACAAAGCACTGGATTGCAAAAGTATCGAAATATCTGAATCGTAATAAGTATCACAATTCAAACTTTTTGAAGCTTTGGATTCTAAAAGAACGATCACGTGAGAGATTAGACTTCAAATTAGCATAGTAATTTCCGCCACATATAATATATAATATAAAATATATCTATACGCAAGGATCAAAGAACAGTGTGAGGCGATTATTAACAAATTGTAAACATTATCAGCAACATCAACCGTGCCTTAACCGGAGATTGGACTAACAGCCTTGAGTCATTGAAATGTTGGTTGAAAAGAGTAAAAACATAATTTTTTGAGAGAATCTTACAGTCTCGTGTAACTGAATTTGAAAAGCGGAACAAATTTTTGCGATTATAAATTTTCATTCTATTGATGAATTGAATACGTGCTGGGGCCACAAATTTGTCAACAACTCGTCGCCAACCTCAACAAAGGTCCGATCTGCATTAGGATGAATTTGAGATTTATGCTTTTGAAAAATACAGCTGTTTGTATGGTTGATTCTTGGAAATTTTTTGCATATTAATAATCACCATGAAATTATCGTAGGGATTGTGTTTTTACAACTTGCGACAAATTTTCTTTGAACGCACTTACATAGCTAAAAGGCGGCGAAACGAAAGATCGGGCCTTTGCTGAGATTGAGTGGTTTTCAAGTTTATGCACTGCAGGACATGTAAGTAACATACACTATATTAAATACCACAGATTACTAGTCACAAAGAGACAGTTTCTTATCCGTCTGATGTCGATTCGCTGTCATCGGCTTTGCTGTCGCCTGATGACTCTTCAGGCTCCTCATTCATTCTTCCGGTGACCAATGTTTCGTAATACGACCAATAAAATTTGGGGATAACAAACGACGAGCAAAGCTCATTAAATCGCCTTTTTTGCATTACTAATGGGCAAAGGTCGTCATAACCGGGATCAAGCTTGCTCGATGATTTACGAGTTTGAATGGCCTGAACTTCAACATGTTCATATTCAGAACTGTAATCGGTGCTGTACTGCACAATATTTGGTTGATTGCGGTCCAATTTGAACCTCTTGACCTTTGAAAATGAAATGGCCGGCCGGCGATTGCCAAACGACCTAGCACCCATTGCCTTCAGATCGCTGAAATCGGAGTATTCGAGTTCTAGTACAGATTTGAACGGCTGTTTCGGTCTTGACAGTTTTAGTACATTCACCCCGTCGTTCGGCACTGAAATAGTGACATTCTTGGAGGCGCTTTCGATACATGAGTGGAGATGATCACACTCGATTTGCGTGTGACCGGGCTCTAAAACGTATGACGGATGACAGATGGACAACTGGATGAACGAACGGCGTGAATCGACGTAGCTAGAATTACGAAATTTCGATTTTGACCACCACATGAGTTTGAAAACATTGAAATTTCGGTTATTTCAGGTGCTAGAGAATTGAAGAACGAAAACAGACAAAAACCTATCTCCACGAAACCGTGCTTCCCATTCGCTTCTGTCCAAAAAACAATAGCCGTTTTTTGCTTCGTCACAAATCGTGAAGTTGTAGCACGACAACTTTCGTTTGTAGTAAAGGGTTGAAACTGTTCCATGCGGCAGATACAGTACCGCTTGCAAGTCTAATGTCACACACACATTACTTTGATTTTTTGCCTTTTTTGTTGTCTGCTTTGAGCGCTCGTGCTTCTTCCTTGAATTTTAAATGTCGCTGATATGTTTTCACGAGTGCTTCTTTGTCTTCCCCTTCCAGGTTCTCATACTTGACACAGGTGCACAACGATCCTTCTTTGGTTTATGAACAGAAATTTTATTGGCACGAACGATTCTGAGATATGACGCAACAGTTACTGGGCTGACTCCATCAGACATGCACTTTTCGGCGTAGAGCTGAGACATTTGTTGTTTACTCCGAATGTTTGCTTCAACGTAGACTCGTGTGCTGCTCTTACGGCAGTAATGACTTGGCACTTTCGGCAAGCTGTCGATATGATTTTGAACATGTTCAATTTGGTGTGGCTTGAGAGCATGTGTTGCAGAAACGGGTTTCGTACGCTTGGGAACTCTAATAACGTTCTTCGATCGTAAACAAACCCGAATATATTTTTCGCCAATGTCTAATGTCTTCATGAAAAAGTTTTTGCATACCTGTACTTTTACATCGTCGTTCAGGGGAGGTTGTATCTATAGGAATTTTGACGATAACAATCATTTACGGCGGCCATTCCAGGGTACATTTTGGACTTTGTCCACACATAATCATTAATATTAAAGACCATATTATGTTACGTATGGATTTTTGTTTACAAATTAATACGCCTAAACAAAATATTACATATGTAGTTTGAACTTCAATAAATATCGGAGCATGACATTGTACTCTAGGTATCTGTTTAAGCTTTTAAACTTGTTTATTGCGTTAAATTTACTTCGATGAAGCGAATATCCGCATATGGTTGCACGTGTGAGTTTGTAAACAGGAGCCGGTGAGCCGGCAGACACCGCAGGGGTCGACTAAACAATATACCAATTGCACAATGACCAATATTTCGTTTTAAAACCCGAAACAACATTTCGGTTTTAGTTAATGATATATTAACAAGTTCAAGCGTGATATGTAGCAAAAGCCCGATGAACATTGGGCGTTTGCTTCCGAATCGATTTAATCAAAGGCCTTTGCAAAATGCTAAATAACTTATTTTCTGTTTAAAGATACAGAGTGGGCCTTTGCTCAGACTGCTCTACATCGCCGCATAAAATCTACCTACTGAAAAACCTGAATTTTAACATTTATGTTACATCGGGCCTTTGCTCAGATTGGCGACGAACTATACTGAATACGAGTAATTTGAAATTCAACACCAACAACTCACTTTATTCCTAGCCATAACAGCGTAAAAGATTAAATAACACAACCGTAACATTGCACCCACGGAATGCGTTCGAATTAACGCCCAATTATTCGTTATATTTCCATACATCAGCATTAACGCATTGCTAGAACATAAACAACAAAATTATTCTCGAGCCAAACTGTGGTAAACCATGTTTCAACATCATGATGCGATACCATAGATTGAAGTAAGGCGTGGGGGCAAGGTGCAACCGGAATTATAAAATACGGAACCGAAATGTTAAAAAATACCGGAACCGGAGCCGGAAAACAAGTCTTGTTACCAAAAAATTCATTTTAAAGCTATTTTGTCGCTTTTAATGGGAAAATATTTTAAGTAAATTTTTTACCTAATTTTTGTGTTTTGTAGATCTTCACTTTTAACAGATTCTAAATTCGACTCAATGTATTTTTAGTGAATTTTAGAAAATCTTAGGTAATTAAATAACAACGAGCATTCCAGTTTTGTTCAGAATAGTCCGAAGAGTCGTTTGGAACAGCTAATTAACTCAACCTAATCAAGTACACAATTTTCCTGCTAACAACATAGAATGTAACTGAATTCCGGCTCTGCATAAATAACTGAGTGCTATTATTTTGAGACACATGATTGTTTTCTATTTGAATTAAATCTTGAAGATACGGTTGAAACATTTGTTCGCCCGGTGCTTTATATGCTTATGATGAAACATTTGAAAATTGAAATCCTATGTGTAAACACACTATTCAGAATTGAAGAACTGTGATACAAATATAGTCGCTGGGAAACGTATGATAAATTATGGAGTATGACACACTCGGAAAATTTTAGCAATATACGCTCAGACTGTTTTACAAAAATATGTTTTGATAATATGCCACTTTTTTTAATTAACGAATGACAAATATTTTCATAGCGAAAAACACCGGATTTCTCTACCGCAACGGGAATTTCGGTTGCACCTGCGTGGGGGGCCATGCAGCGAAGCGGCGCCGTTCAAGCAACCTCATTATTCAGGACTGATTAAATGTGGCAAAACAAAGGTATGAATTTCTCTGGATTTGGAATTTTTCTACCTCGAAAACAAGCAGAGAAATTTCATGTTGGTTTCTCATAAAAAATTTGCTCAAATTTGATTTCTGAAAAGTGTCTCTGTCAAAGCAAAAACTAAATCCCCATTAGTTCAAAAATTTAAACATTTTAAGACAACATAAATTTTAAATTCTCGCGATGTATTCGCAAGAAAAGAAAATAAACCGAATTTGACGAACAGGTATTGAGCTATGTTTACAAGGCCAGACTATCAAGCCATATAAAGGTCTGCTACAGTATTGATTTATCTTAAAGTTTCTGCGCTTTCGAAAAAAGCGTTTTGAAGGATGAAGTGTGTGCCAAACGACGAAAACCTTTTAAAATAGAGTTTTATTTTTGACCCGATTCTTAATCAAATACTTAATGAAATTAACAATTGAAAAAATATATTTACTAAGTGAAGGAAACCATTATTGGAATGCTTGACAGTGAGTCTATACGTCGTCCACGCCACGATGTGTATAGCGTCGGTCTGGAACAAAACCAAAATAAATTCAACATACAATACAGTTGGATTAAAATTGAAAAATTATAAAATACTGATACTAGGAATGTTTCGGAACACAGAAATTTAAAATAATTTTCAACACCGAATTACTGTTTTACTGCTAAATAAACTAGTCAAAAACGTGCCTTAAACGAGCTTTAGTTTTCATCAATCTTACGAAATCACTCATCGAATATATTACAAATTGTTAATGTTTAAAATATTTGGTACAACACCGCAAAAATTCCGGTTCCACTGTTCTGCAATGCCGGAAAAGAAATAGCAATCGAAATCGTGTTTTTGCATTAATTTCGGCGCAACCCTTATAACATTACACTGTCAACGCTAATCGTTCGCTCTAATCTGTGACAAAGTAAAGTACACTGAAAAAGCGGTGAGTCAAATTGACTCTCTTCGAAATAGGCTTTTCGGGACTACACAATTTGAATCAAAATTCGACTCAGTCAGGGTCAAATTCGATTCACTGAGTCGAACATTTGACTATAGCAGAGCTGAATTTGACTCAGTTTGTGAAGTTGTAGAGTCTATTTCGGAGAGAGTTTCTCAATTTCACTCACCATTTTTTTGCACTGTAGGATTCAATAAAATAATAAGTGGCCAACTTTCGGATGCACCAGTAATTCGTTTGAAAAACAAAACAGCTTACATAAATGACAAATATAACAGATACGAATTAATTGTTGCAGTATAGGAGACCACATTCTGTATAACGTTTGTCACAGACATTTAAGAAGCAACTTGAATTGAGCAAATATGCAGGCAAAGCCTAGAAAACTATGTTTATGAACTTGAGCAAACGGACAGTAAAAATAACGGAAACAGATTGTGAGCAAAATAACGGAAACGCAAACGAAAATTTAATTATAACAGTGTAACAACGATTATTTTTCTGCCAATATAACAATAAATTAAATTTTAAAGAAAAAGACAAATTCAATTCTAAATTTATAACATTTTTTTGAAAAATTTTGGTACTTCTATTCCAAATCAAAACAACTGCACCATCGGTAGTAGAGTGGATTGGAGAAGAAATTAACTGCTCCGCATTTATTAACGAATATCCGGTCGCACCATTCATTCATTCACCGAGCCTAATTTTGAACGTTAAAATAAAATAATTTTAGTTATTTCTAACGGAAACAGATGCTGATTTTTTTGACCGGAAACGGATATTCGGTTGCGCAATGGTATTAACACAAAGTGCTTATGACTGGGTTTTGCACGATGCTTTGCAAAGTATTGTTAAAATCTGTAAATTCACCATTAATATGTTTAATAGCTACATAATTTTACGGCTCATCCGAATCCGATATTTTGGCCAATGTAGAGAACAGGGGCGAACGGTATTATAAGCATATCCCTAAGCCTTAGCGTAAGAAGGAGCACATTGCTAAGCGTAAGCCTAAGCCGAGCAAAAAATTAGTCTAAAGCTTTAAGCTTACTCTTTTCTAGTCCCAGACAAAACCGTTCTGCTCCTGATCTTTACATGAGCCGATTTTTGCACCTTCGGATATTGCATTACAATTTCCACTAGAATTTTTGCTGAAGCTTTGGCAATATTTTAGTAGTAACATTTTGTCGTATTTTATAAAAGTGTCGTTCGTAAGTTGTTGGTATCTGTCAAGGGCGGTGATAGGGCGACGGTGATACACTGCAAAGAACGGTGAGTCAAATTGACTCTCTCCGAAATAGGTTTTTCCGGATAACACAAACTGAGTCAAATTCGACGCTGGCGGTGTCGAATTTTGACTCAGTTTATGTAGTCCGAACAAGCCTATTCCGGAGAGTCAATTTGACTCACCATGTTTTTTGCAGTGCAGGGGTGGGGCACTCACTACCGTTTGTATTAACTTTCAACCTTTCTCTGAAAAAATGTCTTAAAAATTTCGCGCATGTACCCTAAACTGCATTTCAGTGTTACGGTTAGCACTGTACAACTTTCTATTGGAATCTCGCATTATGAACTTGCACTTTCAGTGCCCTGCAATTGCCCAGAGACATTATCCGAACCCTGCACATCCCGGAATTCGCCAAAACCCCCGGATCAAGTGCACGCGTTCGCTCATCCGTTACGCTCGGGCTTACCCATCACTGGTAACTTTCAAGTAATTTATGAAGCTTGTACGCTTGTACATAAAGCTTAACTCTGTGACGGAAAGCGTCGTAGAACTCTTGGAGATATAAAGCTTAAACAAAATTTTTAACATTTCGAGAGTTTATGATAGTTTAAATTGCAGATGCAACACAATATTTCACAATTTATTTTTACATTCAGCTCAAAATTTGCGATGATCAGCTCGGAGGATGTGACCTCCGGTTGCATATCACAGTTTACTATTATGAACTGTATATATAATCTCGGCATAAAAGACTAAATAAAATCGTTCGCTCTTTAGCATTCAAAACCTTTTCTGGGGGATAGAAATATTTATTTCTAGATACAAGACACAATTGTTAACATAGGTACGCGATATATAATAAACTGCTAATATAAATACTGGGTCTTTTCCGTTATCCGCCTCCAGCTGGCGCTCGCAAAAAATAGTTAATTTAGAATTTTTTTGGCATTTCTGAGCTTGTAATAACCTCCCTTGATCATTTCACGTCCAAGTTTGAATTTTTGAAAAATTAGAGTTTATACTGGTTACAAGTTACATCGATCCTCCTACACACAAAAAACGTTTTCTGATATTCATGAAATAGTTTTTAAATTTAAGACAATTATGTCTTATAGATTCCATACATATATGTTTGGAATGCAAGACATTAGTTTCTGAAATTTTCACAAATCTGTGTCTGAAATTTTTAACACTTAAATGTTTTAAAGAGTGTGTTTCATAAACGATTAAAAGAAATATGTCTGATAAGACAAATATGTCTGAATTAAAAGACTTATTTTGCTGATTTTTTGGACATATATGTCTTAGAAACAAGATTTGGCAGAGAAGTCGCCTTCAAAATTGGGAGTTAAGCTCAACCAAATTCCATAATTTTACAACCTAAGATACGTCCAAGACGTAAACTTAGGTTGGGAGGAAACTGAGCTCAACCCAAAATATCTTTGTAATTCGATTATTTTTAAAGTCTTTTGAGAATAAAAACGGGGCAACTTTTTTTACATACATAAAAATAAGAAAATAAATTCTTGAATATAAGGCAACTATTTCTTGAAAGAATGAAATCTGTTTGTCATGAATTGTAAATAATAATTTCTTGAATACAAGACATTTATGGTTTAACCATTTCAGACACAAATTTCTGAGCTGTTTAAGGCTATTAATGTCTGAAATACAAGACATTAATGTCTTGAAAATTGAAGAAAGTAGGAGTCTTGAAATTTCAAAACAATTTATTTTGTGTGTAGAGACCAAAATATTTTTGGCAAAAAGTTAGACAAATTATATATCATTCGACGTCGCTTACAAACCTGAGCCGAGTGGTGAGAAATTATCTGCATCAGATGATTAGTCAACGAGTTATGTTCAAATAACTGATTTGTTGCGATACCAGCAGTTCGCGAGGACGCGAGCTCAGTTATCTGAAGAAGCTAAAATATTCAAAAACATTTGTTAAATTCAATCATTGTTAGGCAAACGCCAGTTGGGGAATGGGTACCGGAAAAGACCTTAAATACTTCATATTGTAGCATATTGTACTAGCAATATATCCAACGACACTGAATACCGACATCTGCATTTATGACTCAAAACGAAATACTATAAATGACTGACGGACCGTGAGCGTTAAAACCGCTCAGACTGCAGTCCAACTAACCTTAATTTAAAATTAGTAATCAACATACCAGGGTGCAATCGGAACCCCGATTCCGATTACAATTCTGATTCAGAACGAGGTCCGATTCCGATTCCGATTGCGCAATCAATCGGAATCGGAATTTCCACATTTTAATTTTAGACCTACTTGTTGTGATATTTTGTATAAAAATTCAGCATCATTTATCTATTAATTTGTTTTCGATTAGTTAACTTATTAATAATTGATTGCAGTTTAGCTTAACAGAGCCAAAAAATGATTGCCAATGTGTTCATGCAACGTTTTTGAGAATTGGTGCAGCCTACAGACACTCTAAATCAATATTATACTTGTTAAAACAAACTTTCCGTATAGTCACAAAATTTTGTAGTTCCGATTGCGGTATATATTTACTGTTCCGATTTCGGTATAATCCAGTTCCGCTTTGCACCCTGCAAAATACATACGGCTATACAGAATTGTATCAGAACACATGATCAGTGCTCAATTGTTCAGTTCTGCATATATACTTAATTTTCAGTCTATCTTATTTACAATAACCATAAAAGCAAAAAATTTATGCATTCTGAGTTTTAGAGCAAAAAATGGACCAATCCCTAGTTACAAATTTAAATACTGTCTTATTCGTAAGGTTGTCGGCAAGAATATACTATCTGAACCCTCAAAAAGTTTGAAAAATCATTAATAAACGACAATTCGATAAATAGTATAAAATCACAATAACAACAACAACAACACAAGATTTACATTAAAATAAGAGAACAGTGAAAATTATATAACGCAGCATAAAAGTAAATTTACTGAAATGTATACTAAATTGTAAGTATCGTAAATCTGAAATACGAAATATTACAGGGGTTCATCATCTAGAAATGAGATAACATCACCTCTCCAGTAGTTGTGTAGTTAAATAATGACGTACAATTACTGTAGTGGACAGTTTAGTTTATATCATAGAACAAGAACAGCGGACTGTCTGCAGAGCAGGGGGACGCTTACTATAACGCCACAATTTTCCACTCAATATCTAAGCGTGCCACGATCGATCTCTTTTATGGAACCATGGAGAAAGTCAAAGTTCCCTACAAACGAAGGTGCCTAAGAAATAACGCTTGTTTTTCAATTGTGTGACCGCTTCTTGTACTTCTTAAAGATCGCAACGCGGTTAAAACTTGTTTCGCCCATAACTGAAACAACCTAGGTCTATTCGCTTCATTGTCGAAAATGACCGTTACGAATTGTGTCCCTGGGACATGTGAAGTGTGTCTGCGAAAAATTTGGGCTAAGGACATTGTGAAATTTTGATACGCACCTTCAAACTTTACGATTCGTTCTAGGCAAGGCAGCCGTAAAGTCAAACTCAACACAGCATAGCATTCCCATATGTTCAAATGCTTAATTCAAAGTTCACGCTGAGTCGTTTAAAGGAACGTTTGCACCGTTAAATGCAAAACAAAAATTCAAATTCTTCTTCCATTCGAAATTTTGACCAAATCAAAATAATGGTGCTTTAAACCCATATTTCGGCTGTAACAATGCTTAACATATACCTCTTGAGTAATGTAAAAACTAACATATTATACATTTAGACGCTACATAAGTATTCAAATACTCACTAAATAATGAATATATTACGGACACTGAATATCACAGCTATTTAGTATAAATGAATTGTCCGTCACACAATGCATGATGCACTACTGGCACCATCCAAAATGGAGACCATCATGGCTCCCGCCGGCAATAACTTCTAAACCAAAGTTTTGTATTAATGTTTACACTTTTCATGGCTAATAAGCAGTTCACCATGCTGGGGGAAGGCTGGAAATTTTTTAGTGGAGCAAAATTTTTCCAAAGCTGCCGCTCGTTGGCTACGCGACCGTCTTTACCATTTAGGCGATCGTAATAACACTGGTTATCGAACGCTATTGTCATTGCCGATTAGCCAAATTTCACAAAATACTTATCTGATTACCAGCATTATAGAAAAACCACACTCGGACGCTTAACAATTACCGTATTAATCATTTTAAATATAGAACAATCAACTCAAGCCAACTCTGTAGATACAATATCAGAATTACAAAAATCTATTGTAAGTATAGCATCGAATATTAAATATAATTAACATCAACATCACAATTTAATTTTACAAACTCAATCGCTTATACAAGCTAAGAGTCAGCCAATACTCATTGCTTATTTCTTGTTGTATTTGTAAGGTCAAACAGCTGAAAATGAGCCCCCGCAATAACGTTCCGCGACAGTTTTTAACTGCTAAAAATCTTAAATTAAAATCTCAAAATGGAATTATTGTCCAATT
Organism: Enoplolaimus lenunculus; assembly: GCA_030248215.1. Taxonomy (NCBI): domain Eukaryota; kingdom Metazoa; phylum Nematoda; class Enoplea; order Enoplida; family Thoracostomopsidae; genus Enoplolaimus; species Enoplolaimus lenunculus. Next base: position 77,111 of record JASANG010003051.1, on the reverse strand, counting down.
ACTAAGTAGTACAACAAAATAAAGTTTAACACTGTTCGACGAAACATCCACAAATTCCAGCAAACTCAAACTTTAGCTTTAGAATGCTGTTCTCGTCTCGTATGTGCATCAAACACGCGACACTGTAGTAAAAAATTACGAAAAACAAATTTTCAGCGGTATGTAACTGTGTTTCAAGCGCATACATTATTCGCAAATGCCGCTGGAAATGAGATATAAAAGAATACGTTGTCACCTCAGCTAACCCACAATCAACCCGGGATGAAACACACAATCCGTTATTCTTAACACTGTATTACAATTTGCATTCAAAGACCAATCGCCCATACGATCTACAACATTAGGCAGCCAACTGTTACTAAAACCCTTCAAATGCAAATTTACTCACGTTTATAACAAACTTAGCATGACACAATATGTAATATGTTATTATCCTCGCAACGCAGTTCCAAAGATGTCGTGGACTCCCACCAAAAAACATGAACGCAACCCAAGGTTGATTTGATCAAATTTTGACCATATTATACACCAAACACTCCCATGAATGCTCGCGTTACACTCTCCATTGAACACATGCTACCTTTGGACTTGAATTATTAATGCCAACTAAAATTTTCATCTTACGATACCGCAGCCATTCTTTCTAAATGAACCGATTGTTCCACACATGGACGTAGCCAGGATTGCGCAAAGGTGGTTAACGCTCTTTAAAAAATTTAGAAACCAGAGTTTCTTGTTTCGCATAATGAAACCAACCGTACCTAAAACCATTGACCAAAAGTCCTAGACGCGTTTTTATTCCTGAAACAGTCGCTTAGCTACGCCCTTGGTTCAACATCCAGCCAAATACCGCAACAAATACCGGTTCCTATCTAAATGTCCGCCACAAATTAGTCAAATGACGTCTCATCGTTGTCGCTACCTTGCTATATGCTTATAAGTACGCAATAACCGCAGGCGGGGGCAACAATCGAATCTTGAGGGTCGCGTCCGCACCACACGAGAACAAATGGCGCCGATTGTCGACGGCAAGTTGCGCGACTCCTTGCACCGAACCAGAAACGCCAACCGACCGAAACGATGAAAACGCTCCAGACGGCCGACCTGTGTGTTCTCCAGCGAAACTGAACAGCTCGTGCGGTACGCCAATGCTCAGCACCTGTAGCAACAACAGCGAGTAATAGTAACAAGAGTGCCAATGCTCAGCACCTGTAGCAACAACAGCGAGTAATCGTAGCAGGGAACAACCGACGAAAGTAGCCGAATTTCTCGGTCTGGAGCAAGACCACGCATAACATGATCCAACCCAGCTATCACAACAACAACAGTAATAGTAGCAAGAGTGGATGATACTGTTTACACCAAAGTATGCAGCTGAGTACAATTATTTTAGACAACAGTATGAAGCTAGATACCCTAGTATTTTGGCAGACCTTATCACACAGTTATACGGGCATAATTAAGAGGTTATTGCGCGTATAAATGCAGCATCATCTACGTCTTCAGTGAGCAGGGTGTAAATTAAATTCCGATTCAGAATAGAATTCGGATTTAAATCCAGCGCCGTAGTCGATCACGATTCCGACTGCAATAATTCTTCGTAGTTCCCAACCTGTTTTATTTACTATTATGTACGAAATGTGCATGCAGTGTTGTTGCGGTTTACAAAAAACCGGAGCTTACATTAGTTTGTTAGCACGCATTTCTTACATAGGATAGAAATTATCATAGAACATAAAATGCACGCAATAACAGATACGATATAGCGCATACTAATTACATAGAAACCGACCAAAAATACGTAGAAATTCTTAAAAATGAAATGGATAACATTAAAATTGGCAAGCCAAGGGCTATTTATAAGGGTTCAGCGGTCAAACCCCAATTGGCGTTTGTTCAGGGTTTTTAGACATCGTGAATAACGTATTTCCTTGCCCGTTTCCAAAATCCTGGCGCTACGACCATGGAAGAAACCAACCTTTATGTCGCCTTCAATTGATCCGGCGACAAAAAACTGTGAATTCGGATCGAGCGCGAGCGATTTAATTGCGCAAGCGTCGAATATTTTAAACGATTGCCGTAAAACACGCTGGCGAACGTCAAAAATGCACACTTCACCGTGTTTGCCGCCCGAATAAATGGCTTGTTGTGACGGAACCCAAAGCAACGAAGTTGCGCCGCCATCTTGATGGCATTGCCATGCTAAAAGGCGTAAAAAATAACGATATAACATATTCATGAGGAAAAGCGTTAAGCCCTATTCACACGTGCAATTTTTTGCTGCGAGAACTTGTAGCTGCAACTTGTACTTGCAAGTTTTTTCCAAAATCCCGTTCGAAAAACTTGCAGCTGCAAATAATTCATTAAAAATCAAAGCTAGAAATTTAGTTCACATGCGTCAACAACTAATACAATTTCAATGAACTTATTGCACCCGCTTTCTCATTGGCTGATGAAAAATGCAAGTTGTGGGTGCAAGTTGCAGCTGCAAGTTCTCGCCGCAAGAACCTGCACGTGTGAATAGGGCTTTAATGAAAAATTTTCAGTCACTGTTTATAGCCTTTTCCAGCGAAGATTTCTCTCCCCCCCACTCCATATCGCGCTTTCTCTCCGATTCTCACAAGTAAGCAGGACGCCTATCCTTCATCAAGTTGCTTACAGTCTAGCGAAATCCCAAAGCAAATACACATTCAACCGGAAGCTTCACCTTCACATCGGTGGGCGACACATTCTTTGCCTGCAGTTGAGTTTCCTATAGAATTTCCTTCTGTTCCCCTGTTTCAACTGCACAATAATTTACTGAATTTGACGAGTTGGAAACTTTGGCACGACCGCATTTACGTCATGTAGTACGGTCAAAGTCGTCCGCCTTTTTGCGAAATTCCTTCCGAAAACTTAATGTCATTTCCAAGTCATACTTACAGTGAACAAGCGATTTATCTTGTGGAAGCAACGAATCCCAGAGTCCAACATTTTGATCGTTGGTGTTGTGTCCAGCGCACGCAATTAAACTACTCGACTGGTTTACAAACACAAAATCTGACGTTGTCTTACTGTGACATTTGACATTCTGCCGAACAAAAGTAAACATAGAATTATTGTATTTGCGTTCAAGATTCTATAACCACATTTGAGTTTTTCTTTATTCGCTACTGCTGTAATGATCAATATTCTTAGACTAAAACGTGATTGCGTGGTTAGTTTTTGCAGAAAAAATTGTATAAAATGTAATGCTTCCTGCAGCCAGAAATATTTCGATAGTTTTACGATAAAACAGATTAGCTTGTTTTTCTTGCAATATCTATATTAAAGCTGAACGCTCCACATTTGGGCATAGTTCCAGCATTTTAGTGTATATACATGCGTGATATGATAAAAACATGAATATCCAAATGAACAATACGTGTAGTCTTCAAGTTACGCAACAAATTTCTGCGAATAAAAAATTGAATTTTTTAACACAACTAAAACCTTCACAATCTTTTTCATACATAGAACGAAATTTGCTAAACAAAACGAGCAAAATGAACTGGGAAATATAATTTTCCGTCTTCAACATTGAATTGTTGAATAGTTAAGAGCTGATTATCGTAGGCATGTTCAATTTGATAATCATCAAAGCCATTGAAGTTTCATGGCAGTTTTCTCGTTGGTTGTTTGCTTACAATGATTACATGCTGTATTTTGAACATGTGCTGCCAACGTAAGTTTACGTTCTGTAATGCTTATTACGAAAACATAAGAGTTAGAAATTTTGCAACACGTTGACTAGTTTCATTTATGAGCTATGGTTATTGCTCGATCTTGTTTTAGAGTTGTCTACCTACATAATTGTATAAAACACAAACAATCCGAAAAACAACTCACAAGGAATGGTTTTCGAAGTGATCCGCCGTGACTGAGCTGCCACACACTTAACGTTCCATCACCATCGGAGACACCAAACTTAAAATAGAACAATTATATTTAAAATAAATAAACAAAATAGAAACAAAAATAAATAGTTTAAAATACTCCCCAAAACAAAAACACAAAAGTACAAAAAGTCATAAAATATATGTGTAAGGGTTCTGTTGCACACATTTCGACACATTGAAGGTTAACTCATTCCTAGGCGCAGGGTTACGCATAGGAAAACCCTTAGGCAAATGTATACCCTAGAAACGGCCCAGACATATAAAAAATCCATCCTCGGATCTCGCTACCAGAAAATCCTAGATCCGTCGCTGCAATCCTCTTCTATAAACTTAAACCTAAGCCTCTGCCTAACTCTAACCGTAAGATTGTTAGCGGAAAGCGTTCAAAAAACCATCACAAACAGCCACCGAACAACAATTGCACGTGAACGCCTCTGCTATAATCGAACTTTATATCGTTAAAAATAGGGCTTTACTTTGTTTCCGTGCAACGAAAATCGCAGCCGTGTAACTTTGGCAAATTGACCAGCAGACCGAGGTGTATAGACGCACTGAGCGACACCGAATTCCCACATGTGTACAGAGCCATCTGTTGATCCAGATAAATCTATAATATTGAAAAAGAAAAACACTGAAAAATACGCATATGTTGTTGTCGTGGCCGTCAGTGTCGTCCAGCAGAACGGTTATAGATCAAGAAGTTGAGCGACCTCGACCGGTTTTCGCCATAGGTCCTCGGGTTCGAAGTTATTAGTGCATCGAACTATTGTACACTTCATCCCACATTTAAACCTAAGGCTTAGAGTAGGTATAACACTCTAATTACTACTACTTAGGTTCAAGCTTAGGTTAAGGCATTCCCACATGTGTACAGAGCCATCTGTTGATCCAGATAAATCTATAATATTGAAAAAGAAAACCACTGAAAAATACGCATATCGAAGTTATTAGCGCATCGGACTATTGTACACTTCATGCCTCATTTAAACCTAAGACTTAGAGTAGTTATAACACTCTAATTACTACTACTACTTAGGTTCAAGCTTAGGTTAAGGCTTTTAGACAAACTTTTGGGCGTCAATAAGCGTTTCTAAAACTTAAGCCTAAGCATGGGCTGACTCCCAAGCTTGCGGAAGTGTAAGCGTAGAAGGGCCACGCATTCGTTGGTTTGTTATTGAATCGAACACTGATTCCGTCGCCATGAATTAAAATCCAAAGATATCAACACTTACAATATGGCAAAACAGGATGGCATTCAAGCCTTTTAACCCCGTGAACATCTCGTTTGCATAGCTGAAATAAAAAGAAATACATTATATTAAAATCAACAAAAATATGTATTGCCCAAAACCAAAGTCGCGCTTGAAGGCTTCAATTCACGAATTAACCACAAAAATGCGGTTCTCTTTGTCAATCACCGAGATTGCACTAATGCAACTTCCAAAATATCACGCCTGTACAACGTAAGATACAATACACGACACCGAAGCCTATTTGACTTCAGTGTACAAGTTGCTGGAGCTTTTTTGTTCTCAGTGTCCATCACACTACTCTCTCAAAAGTTACCTGGTCTATGTTAGATAGAAAATGAAATTTTTTTTAAAAAAATCTGTCAAATATCACGTAACCAGTGCTAAAAGTTATTATTCAACAAAACATTTCACTGTTTTCAAATTTAGAAATTTGAAAGTTTACTTAACAAAACGCAACAGAGTAGAATACTGCACGCATTCACAGACGTTTAATCCACAGTTAAAAATAAACCAGGTGTAACTGCGATTAAGAAATAAATAAATGGTAGTGTGAAAAGTATTTAATATACGGATAAAGTTGACAATATTCAAACTTTACGCGTCATACATAATACGAGCACAAGTCTACAAATTTATACACATAACTAAATACCAAAACACTTAATGTAGACCATGAAATTAATTTAAGCCACGAAAACTAAAAACATTACAAGCCAAAATACGAAATACAAAATGCGGATGGATATCAAAAAATACCGGAGCCGGATACATTAATATTCGGCCGGAAACAGATAATTAATTCAAATGTAATACTAATTCTATTCAAATATCAGAACGTAGCTAACAATTCTTCCTTACGCGGTTCTAAGGTATCCCACGTGTTCACATAACAAAGCTTAACATCTCACGCAGATGCATTTTTAACACTTAAAAACGACCCTATTCCATTATTTGATGTTTTTGTAACGTTTACCAGTAAACAATTCCAAAGCGAAAACCCTAATATAACAATACTGCACGTTCTTCAGTCCCGTATCCGGAACAAGGAGCTAGGGGCGGGGTTAAAAAAATTTCACGAGTGGTACGGAAGGCCTTCCTAGGACCTACAAGTGAGGTTTTAACTTTTCCAAAAAGCACAAAATTTTCCAGGATGTATGGTATGAGCCCACCGTGCCCCGTCTGGCTACGAGCCCATCTTGAAAACATTAGTGAACCAACGGCAAATACACTACAATTTGCAGGCATGCCCCTAGAAATATCCCTGACACATACAGACTTATACAAACGTAAAACCTAAAAATTCTAATCTATACTATAAATGGCCCATGTTACTTTAAGGGGCGTCCAGGATTCTGGTGGATCTGTAAAAGAGTAGGTTTACATTCTAGATTTAAATTTTTTGCTTAGGCTTAAGCTTATGCTTAGGCTTAGGCTTAGGAACATATTTTTTACAACGTTTAGGCTTAGGCTTAGGCTTAGGACTACGCTTAATCTACTGTTACGCCCTTTAAAGTAACATAGGCCCTACCAATCATACACCAAGAAACATACGGTAATCAACAATATCGAAAACGACACGGGTAGTCCAAAAATGAAAAGGTGTAAACGAGCTATCACTGCTTACCCGTCGACCGGTACTTGTTTACCTCCCACCCTCACATTACAGTTAATTTAATACAAGTCATTCTTTTTCACAGTGTTTATATTATTATAGTATCACGTGTCTAGGCTTAGGCTTAGGTTTAATCTTAAGCATAAGCTTCTCACTTTCAAGTTCGTTATGGGTTCGGCGAAATTCGATCTGATTCAAATGTATACAAGTACAAATCAACTTAACAAAATGCTTCAGCAAAGATAAACGAAATTATACGGTATAAATAGAATAGTTTGGATATAACTTCATCCATTCAAAATTTTGGATACCACACATGAGAAACGTTAAAATACTGAAATATAATCGAAATATTTAAATAACTAATACAAATTCACACAATAATTTTAAAATTAAGCCCTATTCACACGTGCAATTTTTGACTGCAAGACCTGCAAATTGCACCCAGAACATGGATTTTTTCATCAGCCAATGAGAAAGTGGGTGCTGTAAATTCAGTGAACTTGCATGGGTATTCACACATATGAACTAAATTCCAAGCTATAATTTTTAATGCATTATTTGCAGCTGCAAGTTCTCGCAGCAAAAACTTGCACGTGTGAAAAAGGCTTAAAAATAATGATGCTCCCATAAAGGTTAAAATTGCTAGAAATATCCCAAACTAAGTTAACATTACAAAAAATCCAATACGTAAACTGCGTACCACAAGATTTTAAAGTATACATTTCAACCACGTTTGGCATTTAAATTGTAATGTTTCATTAAAATTAATTTCATCACAGTTCGGCGGCGAATCCGAGTTCCAACTGAAACTACTATTCACAAGAAGCAGGAACAAGAACAGGAATTCAATGTTTCACAAATTTTTTCGAAAATTGGTTTTTTTTGAAAATTTGTGGATTTTTCAATTACGTTCAAAAACTAAAAAACGGCAACGATTTTAATCTCAATTGAGGTTCTGGTATACTGGAAAGACTTACAGTAGATTTTGGTAGGCTTTCGGATGGGTTTTTTCTAAATTTCAGTAGTTTTTTATCAAGCGGGTGAAAACGTCCTACTTCACCCAAAATAACCAATGCTTTTTCGCCGTAACAGGAACAAAAATTAAATTTTTGCCGAAATAAAATAAACAACATATTCCTGCATGTATCCAGCATTAACAAATTTGTACTGGTACATCAGACATGGTACTGCTAATACTTTTTGGGTATAATGCTTAAAGTGAATCTGGAACCAAGATAAATCGGCACTCGATTTGTTCCCCCTCTCGCACAACGAACCTAAACCTAATCCTAAGCGTTAGTATACGCCAAAGCTTAGGCCTAAATCAAAGCCTAAGTTTAACCGTACGCCTGAGCCCAAGCACTAACGACAATGTGGGGGAAATGTAATATATTAATACTGATGTAGAAGGAGTACACAAGTACCAAATCGCCTTGAACATTAAAAATTATTGAGCGAAGCTCGGAGTTTCGCGAAGCGTTTTATGTTTTGTACTCTGGGACTGAAAGGTGGATGTCCGTCCGTCCGTCTGCCCATCCGAAAAGAATCTCAACAGCGGCTGAACCGATTTTGATAAACTTTTTTGTTTGAAAGCCAATTATCCTGGCGTGTTAACCTCGCATTGGGGTTTTACAATTTAACGCCGTTTATTAGCTACAGGCTAATTTGCATAATTAATTAAGCCTAAATTAGGACTTCCCACATTATTTCACTAATTATTACAGTTACAAGCAATCCAATTTCAGCATTGAAGGGTTTTTGAATGCAAAGAATCAGCATAACCTCCAAAGCCGATAATTGAGTAGTTAGCTAAATTGATAACCCTAAATAATGGCTTTTTAAATTATTTCTCAAATTATTAGGATTACTGATGGGTTTTTGAGTGCGAGGAATCTGAATCAATTGTTTACAAACCTCCAAAACCAATAAATGACTAGTTAGCTATTAGTACGGTCGGCTAACGGGTTATGATTTAATAACTGATTTCGCGTCGCAATCTGCGACGGGAACTTAAAGGTTTATAATTTGTTTAACTTTTTGACGAAACATGTTTTGTTTCCCACAGAATATCCTTGGGACATTAAATATCGACGTTTTTAAAAAATTAAATTTGGGTGTGAAATGACCAGGGGAGGTAATAACAAGTTCAGATATGCAAAAAAATAAAATAAAATCGAAGACAACAATTATAGCACAACAGTAATTCGAAGGTAGCTGGTAAGCTACTTCTGCTGCTCATACTTTATGTCACAAGCCGTCGGTAAATATCAAACGCAAGCGTCGGATCATCAAAAAATTGTATACCACTCTTGCACCTTTCTCTCACATATACGTTTAGGCTTGTTCGGAATCGGAACAGCTAATCTATACCGGAATTGTAATCGGAATCGGAACTTGAACTAAAAATTACGTCACATGAACAAATTGCCGATGATTTTTGGTTCTGCAAACCTAAACTTCAATTTATTAGTGATAAGTCAACTCCTCGAAAGCAATTTCATAGATAAATGATACAGAATTCTTATGCAATATATCACAACAAATAGAATTGTAATTAAAATTTCAAAATTCTGATCCGATTGACTGTGCAATCGGACTCGGAATTCGTTTTGAATCGATATTCTAATCGGAATGGGAATTCCGGTTGCGCTCTGTAAGATCTGCCACTTCCTGTGCCTGTCTCAGTGAAAACTTTTGTATAAGTCTAAGACTACGCCTTAGGGCGGCGCTATACATGTCGTCGGGCTGCGACGTCCGTCGCCGTCCGTCACCATACAGTATCGTACGTGAGTAATTGTCGTGCGATATAGCACGGCGACACACGGCGCTGGACATTATTAAAAATATGGCGCCGCCCTTAGCGTTAACCTTAAATGTGACGGATAATGTACAACAGCTGCGCGCACGCTTATAAAACCCAAAGCGGCTAAGTAACAAAGCGCCGGAAAAGCGTTGGAGCCAGCCTAGAAACATACATCGACAAGTTGAGCCGACTCGTTGGTAGCTCGATACTGTAACGACTCGACATCATTCCGTAACGCAGACGTTGAACGACGGCGTAATACATTTGGCAATCGTTTTGATTTTCGCTGGCGGACCGCCTAAAGCCCTGCCTCACAGGTGTAAATTTTAAACGTAATGCAAAGGATAAATGAATATTCGGTTTAGCGTTAACACAAAGATAGTGATATGGATTACTGCAGACCGGGGCACGGTGCACGTATCTCGGGGCCGTAGCCAAGGGAGGGGGGGCAGGGGGTGGGCTCAGCCCCCCTGGAAAAATTTGGGCCCCCCTACAAAGTTTTCAACCTTGTTTGTAAACTCATCGAACACCCTTGAATGCCCCTCCTGAACAATTTTCAGCCCCCCCCAACCAGGTAAGCTGGCTACGGGCCTGACGTATCTAAACACAACACAAAACTAAAACCGAATAATACATAACTCTAAAGTTTCAGCGGCATATACATCATAGAAACGAAAACTGATTTTCATGGGTGTGTCTACAACGGTGGAAATAATAAGAGCGATATATCCTCAAAAATTTCTGAAAAAAATGGAAAAAGGCAGACACTTTTACTGGATGTAAAATAACCTGCGTAGGGCATAAAATTTATTCTTGCTCGCTACGCTATCTCGCTGTAAATATTTAAACGTAGTTATCCATGGCCGAAAATAAAATCTTTGCCACGCTCCTGCTGGTGTTTACCCGAAAATGAAAATACAGTCCCGATTCTGATTCCGATTGCAAGTATTAGGGTTGCGCTATAGTTGACGTCCGGCGTCGTCCGGCGCAGCCCGTCACTGTACGCCAATCGTACGGCGTGTCTGTCAGCATACGTTATCGTACGTGAGTTATTTGCGTACGATACTGCACGGTGACGGACGGCGCCAAACGGTACTGTGCCGGTGACGGACGTCGCCAGACGACAAAAAAGTATAGCGCAACCCTTAATCGCATTATTTGCAATTACATATGCGCAAATGTTGTCTGTAGTTCTGTTATGTTCATAACAGCCACTGCACATCGGATCTCAAAGTGTATTTTTTATATACACATGGAAATTATCTTACAAATTTGAATAACATAGTGCATGTGAACTCGCAGAAGCAGAACACTCTGAAAACTGTGACACATACACTACATATGAGATTCGCTATGCAAAAAACAGCATGGACTCTGAAAATTTCCAATTCCGATTCCGGTTCAAAGTCAAACATTCCGTTCCGATTCCAATTATGGTATAATCCAGTTCTGTTTAGCGCCCTTCTGATTTCGGTGTCACAGAACTTGCGGATCCACGGGGCGAAGCACCCAGCCTGGGCCTCCTAACAGAGATCAAACTCAAGATTTTGTATAAAGGTTCAGCATTAAAATGGCGTTCGTTTGTTCACTCATTGAAGGTTTGACGGCGGAGGTGCGGAATCTGGACCACCCTAGGATTTTGATGAAAAGTAGTCCATCCTATAGATCTCGACGCGTTAAATTCAACGGTACCATATTTATGGTTGCATGACCAACGGTTCAGAAGTTATGGCCCTCGAAATTATAGTGCACACGGATACTATCCGGTTGTACGCATCAAAATAACGTTGATTACGTATCAAAATAAATGCAGGCAGCCAAATATTACACGACACCTACAAATCAACGAACACACACCCACTAGTCGACAGTATACACCACAGCAGCATGCCAATAATATTTTTACCATACAAAAACACGGCTTTTGTACACTTTTCCTCTACATTTAACATTAAAGGCTTAGGCTTAAATAAAGGCTCATGCTACAATAATTTCGGATTAAATATAGGCTTAGGAAAGGAAGTCGTGGCCCAAGTCTAAGCCTATGAATGGGAAAGCTTACAAGCGCTCAAACCACTGGCCACACTGCAACATGCTTACACAAATAATAATATAAAGATATATCAACCTACTAAGCCGAAGCCTTGGTCCAAGGCCCATATTCTTAAATGCGTAAAGCACCTATCATCAGTTAGCGATAGTTTTTCAAACTGACGAAGTGTTGCAATTGCAGATTTTAAAATTGGTACAGCAGTACGGCAAATCAAACGCAAACAATGGACTGAATTTCGAACCTGACAATGCGCTGGTGCCAAAGTTATACAGGACCGATCGCCAACTGGTGATAGGTGCTACACATATTTGAGAATACGGGATCAAGTCTAACACTGCAACATGCATACACAAATAATAATAATATACTGAAATCTCAACCTAACACGATCAAAATCAATTCCTACATCTCAATGAAGGAAACCCGTGGGCACTTCAAACCATATTCATGCCAAACCCTAAACTAAACAATCATTTTACATTCGAAAATTTCAAATTTCAAGGCAAATTTTTAAGCTAAGCGAAACTTCAAAACCATGATTCCATTTCCACACTGTGTCATTTACAGTGCTACAAAATAGCGTGTGGCTCTATTATCAATGTCACGTTGTCCTGCATTTTTCGGATCCGTCTACACTTTTCCTGCTTCAAACAAACTGTGTGCAAACAACATACACATCTACTACCAACGATATGACTTACTTTACGCAATGCGTACCGACTCCGGTCAAGCACGAACGGCGTTAGCTGTGTTTATAGTCAAAAAGTCAATTAGTTTCATTCTTTTTGAATTAATAACACTGGCTTGGTTACTAAAATTTTACTTTTAAGCAGTTGCTTAAGTTATGCTAAAGTTAGCTACTGAAATCGCCGAATTAAGAAAACTTTTGAGCAAAACAAAAATGTCAAGTTTGGGCCTACGGCATAACAAGGAAGTTATCGTTTCGTTTATGTTTAGAATGCTTCATGATCGTGCAATCTCTTAATTAAACCAAAGTTAATATGCCTGAACTGCTAGTCTGAACGCATCAAAGTTGGTCACTGACTTAATTTTATTTCGCTGTTAGTAATAGGGTTTTAAACTTAGTTGAAATCATACAGCCGTTAAATTCAGCACACTACTACACTGTGACAGTGCAAAATACAGCCGCCATACGCAGATGTAGGTTACATAGTTAAAGTCAAATTCACACGTGCAAGATGTTGCAGCCGGAACTCGCAGCTGCAACTTGTACAAAATACTTGCAGCTGCAAGTATTTTCAAAAGAACATTCCGATGGACCAACCAGACTGCAGGTGCAAGAAATTCAACCGACTTGCAACTGCGTTTACAAGAGCGAATTAAATTAATATGAATTCCAGTGAGTAATTTGCATCTGCAAGAACTTCAAAGTTGCTTTTTGTCCAAACTTGCGCGTGCAAGTTTTTGCAGCAAAAACTTGCAGCTATGAATAGGGCTTAACCGAAAAAACGTTTGAAGAAGACAAAACAACCCAAACTTAAGTCATACAATACGTTCAAGCTGCAAACACTTTGAACCGTTATTCGAAAGTGTTATCCGAGTGTACTTTAATGATTTATCAAATAAAAAAACGTCTTTGACTAAAAATCTAGACGTTGGACACACTGAACAGTTCAAAATATGGTTTATACGATCGTCACAATACATTAGTAATTCTGTATATTGTTGCCATTATATCTAAGCTCAACGATGCGATATTTTGCTCCAACAATATTCGGCCAACCTGGGCCTTTGTATGAAGTATACTACATCTGATTAGATTGAAAAATGGCAGTTTAACCCAATTAGGCTGTGCTGAGGCCACTTACCGAGCATAGTGTGGCCTCGCTATTTATTTAACTCTATGTCATGCAAAATATGGCAAGAATATAAATTTGAAAGTAACCAATTACCCTTGTTGTCAACCATTAATGGTCCCAAGATAAATAATAACCTGTAATGGAAATGCAATATGCGAATAAGGTTATTTTAAAAATTACAGTTTGAAACTTACAAACGACGCTGAAGATAATCCGATTCCAGGACGATGGCCAGTGCTGTGATCGGCATCGGACGACAAATGACCAGATGGATCGGTGTCAAGCACCAAATAGTCATCATTATCTTGTAAAGGATTCCTATTTTTAACAAACACAGAAACAGTTAATATTTTATAACTTGAATGAAACAAAAAAGCGTACTGTATGTTTAATGACATTGCTACAGAGCAGGGTGAAACCGGAATTATCAGATACCGGAACCGGAATCGGAAAGTTAAGAAATACCGAAACTGGAGCCAGAACCGGAAAACAAAAAATTAATACTTGTTAACGAATCGCTTTTAATGGTGTAAACACACCATTTAAAAAGCCAAAATCCTGAAACAAATGCAGTACTTGGAACATAGACCACCTTATCAAAGAATATACCACTAACCAACCCCATGCCAAGATCTTACTCAACCGACTGGATAGCACCAAAAAACTGATCCGATCAGTTCATGATTGTAGCTTACACTGCCGCGATCAAACGCAGCGTGATGGCGCAATCGATCTGGCCGCATACAATACAACGCAATCCAGCTATGGAAACTGGAATTTTTGTATACCCGCAAACATTTTTGGCCACTTTCCTAGATAGCGTTATAAACGAACTCACTTCTGAAGCCTGGCAAGGCCCAAATCAATTTCAGTTCTATCGGTCAACCACGAGTTGAAATAATCATCTCCGGCAGGTGTTCCAAATGCCGATGGAGTTGCCGTTGAACTCGACGAATCTTCGTTTCGCAGCACAATTGAAACGTCCATTTCTTGAATTTCACGATTAGTTGCGATAACAATCCAGTTCGGATTCGACTGTAAGGCAAAACCAAAAACTTAGAGCTATCATTACATGACATAAAAGTCAATATTGACAAATCACTGTATACCTTCACTTTTTCGAAGCACACCAATCAAAAAATACCGTTACATGAATTAGTCGTAGAGTTTAATTCAGTTGAATATACGGCCCTAAATTTTTACGCGTTATCAGATACAGCCGGAAAATTCTGTTGAATTTTGTTTGTTTTGCTTAATCAGATAGTTTATAGTGTTCTTGTTCTTGGAACAGCCTTTCGCTCTACAATATTAAACTTGCTGCCAAATTTTTCATACGAACGACGTAATAAACCATTATTTTCCCTTTATTAAAGGACATCCAGCTCCCTAATTTTTTGCCGATGAATTGTTGTTGGCAGCATATGCAGTTGTGTGAAGCCCAAAATTCCAACCAGCGTTAAGTCTTGTGATTCACAAACTACATTTTTCATATCGGTCAAGATGAATACCTGTGCAATCGCAAAACTACTGATCGGATCTTGTTCACGTTGTTGAATTTTCACCGGTTCTGGAAGCTCAAACGCGAGTACGCCACCGCTGTCAGGCTCAGTTGGCTCCTGTTATTAGGAAAACCAAGAGTGTATTATACGAATAGACTATGACACTTGACACGAATCACACGTTAGCCCGATGTAATATGACACAGACCATATTTTATCGTACCCACACTCTGATTGATAAGGGGGGTATGGGGTAGACTTAGATAAACCCATTAAGATTAAAACGCATCGCCGATTGGCTCTGAGAGCAAAACGCAACGCGTACTGGGAACATTTGCTTCTACATAGAAAGTATGCATTATTCACTCTCAATAAAAAGAATGAATGATCACTGTTTAAAAAAATTATGCCACTCGATACGTTATGTGTAAAAAGAAGGTCACAGCGTGCGTTGCGATTTTGGCCGGCGTCCATTTTTGGGACGGGGTGCGGTAAAGTATCAGTATTGAGTCAGTTTTGTCCAAAAGATATTATAGTCAAATCATCAACAATCTCTACTTATTTTCGTATGTAGGTGTTATACTGTCTGTTTGCAGAAACATACCCCAACAAAAATGGGGTGGTATAGAGCAATGACGCAACGAGCGACCACAGTCCTTTTTGTGCCAAACAAAAAAATTGGCAATTTGCATACTCTTGTAGGATTTCGTTAAGTCTTCTTGGTAGTAGTAATTGAAAATATACACAACAAAAATAGTCAACAATCATTAATCCGAATAGTCCTATGTAATCAACCATTGCATCAGTTCGGCGCTGCTTAGTCTGCGTAGTGGGGAGAATTTCTGCTACGATTTAGAACTCTAGTACAAGCAGCATTTTAAATATTGGATTTTAAACACAAAAATGTAATCCGTAATAACAACGCAATTTGTGTTCAAGCTTGAAAGGACAGATACGGCACCGAATACAATGAATAAGAAGAAAACATTGAGACCAACTGAGACAGCATAATATGTAAATCAATAATGCGCTGAGTATTAAAGTTTGCATAAGCCTGTATACTGTAAACGGACTCACTACGTTGTCGAAATAGCATTCATATAAACCTATTTGTTTACTATTACCAACCTTGTTTCTTGTCGCACCAACTACGCAAGATTTTCGCTGTCGATAAATATATCGAATGAATAATTCGGTCAAGTTTTCTTGACGTACCATATACGACCAGACTCGCTGCACGGGTAATGCTGTTTTGTCCCGTGTCCATCTGAAATTCAGCATACGAAAAGTTAAAAACTATTCTGAAAACGACATTCAAAATGCATTTAAAACACTTGAAAAGTGTACCACTACGTTCTCTTCCAGAGGATAACGAGTAATTATATAGTTCTCTCAAGCAAAACGAGCATTTATAAACTAAGTCAAATTGGTAAAAAACGGTATTCTATTTCAGTTTACAATATAATTTCAAAGAATCAAATCACAAAATGGTTTTATGTTATCAGTAAAGCCAGATTCACACGTGCAATTTTTTAGCGAAAATTGGCAGCTGTAAGTTCTAGCTCCACGTTTTGCTTGAAAGCCCATTAACGAAACTTATAGTTTCAAGTTTTTGGTGCAAAAACATGCCCATTCAAATTACAGTTCCAAGTTGCAAATGCAAAAACTTGCAGTGGTAAATCGCAGCTGAAAGCCCTCGCTGTAAAGACTTACACGTGCAAATGGGCCTTCAGAAACATCCAATATTTATCAGGATATCATTTTGTTTTTGCTACAAATGCATAATAAAACCCAAAGCCAGCTTTAGTAGCTGTGAAAATTCCTATCTAATACATGGCTACAAAAACCAAGCCTTACTCAAACGGACTATTGTTCGGTTCGAGAATATTTCGATATTTTTGTATGGCCGGTGCTGCGCCACTGGAAGTTGTTACCAGGTCACAACCCCGTGGCTCCATACATGGCATAAAATCAACCGGGCATCCGTCTGGGAATGCGTCAAGTCGCTGAAGGATTTGTTGATGCCATGACTCAAGTGTCCTAACACAACGATGAATCAACGGACTAGAACCAGCGTGTTCTAAAATATCAAACCAACGCTACTACAAAATCGGTTTACAGCGATTCAAATTAAACCTTACCGAAATCAATGCTAAAATTACTGCTGAGATTTTCTGGCTTGTATACATAATAGTTACAACATCTAAACGAGCACATAGGTTCGCCGACCAAAGCCTATGTCTAAAGTGTGAAGCTTAAGCTTACCCCACAGGAATCCCAAGGAAAAACGTTACGCCCATCAAGATAACATGGACTTGGGCCATTTCTTGTCTGGCGCTTTAATTACTAGCTGACCAATACCAATCCACTTTTTCAGAATCTAACTCGTAGTGATAAAAACATATTAATAAACACTTTAAAAAACCCATACCGTGATAATCAAATCCACAAACATCTATCAAAAACGTTCGTACGTTGTTGAGAATAGCTTTGATTACGGCCAACCTTAACAGCGTCCAGGCGTACGAATGTGGATCAAGATGGGCCGGAATAGGTCGCGGGGGCTTGACTTGCGGCCGTGCAGCTAAGCTCACCGAGCTCAACTTGTGAGTCATCATTGCGTCTGAGGTGCCGCCTCCCGGATCCAATAACCCGCCGGTACCACCTGAGACTTCAAAGGCGCCGCCGCCACCGATGCTATCGACGTCGTCCATTTCATCATCTGACGGTTCATTGGTTGCATCTGAATCGTAGTCCAGTCCGAGATCAGACGACGTAATATTAGGCTAAAAAACACATAATGAAGTTTGTTTTAGATGTATAGCAGCAGCACCTATTATAAGTTGTTGATAAGTCTTGCCGTTTTCGAACAGGCGAACGGTGAACTTAGAAATTCAGCGTATTCCTTTGCATTAATTGCCCTACTTTTGAACCAATTTTGAGTTCTATAATTGCCACAGTTCGTCAGTTAAAAACCTATCGCAAACTGGTGATAGATGCTATACGCATTTGAGACTATCGAATTACTTTCGCTGTGAAATACGCCACAATGCTCCGACGCGGTTGTACCCAAACTTCACGAACGGTCACTCGGCGATTTCGTGATCCCGGCGTCCGTAGTTGTTGTCCTGCCGCCATCCGTTGTGTTTGTTGCCGATCAGCGCTGTTGCTGTCGCCAGTCCCACCAGAGCCACCGGTTCCCGGTGTAGACTGTCCTGCAGCCGCTGACGGAGGACCAAATACTCGAGCGTGAAATTTTGCTCGCAACTTTGTTGGATCAACTAAACTGCTTGAGATGCGATCAATTGAAAGCGGCGATTCGTCGCGCGTTTGCTGTTCTCGCTGTTGTTGTTGGACTACATGTGGCAACGGCGGCCCTAAATATACATTATCTATCAATTATTAAAAATTGTATAGATTGGCTAATCACTTGATGTTGAACTTATTGTATTTCGCGCAACCACTATACGTTCGACGTTGTAATTACTATTCATGTAAATTCAATTTTTTTTTAAAAACTACAGCTTAAAACGTTGGTGGCAATATTCTTCACTACAAATTTTAAGACACAATAATAAATCAATCAGTAAGTACTGCAATTGGGTGATTATCAACCCACAGAAGCAAAAAAGTTACAATTTTAAAAACGAACAAGTGAGTACGCTATTCCTTTTAAACAATTTCAAATTGACATGCATTAATGCTCAGTTTGTGCCTTGTACTAAAACTTCCAGGCAACCCAGATTGGTACACGATATTCAACAGAAACTAAGAGTGGCGATATATTTTTAATGTTTTAATGCCGTCCGGTGACCTATGGCGTAGTCCGGTTTTGTACCACAGCGCGCGTAAATTTATTGCCACATGGCACCGAGTGACATATTATAAAAATTATATACAAAATTTTTTACAAGTATAGTGGCCCCCTTACTCGCCGGTGGAACATGCGTTCCAGAACTTGTGGCAGCTGCAGTTTTTGATCCAGACGCTGCGGCAGATTCCACAACCATTCGCTTTTCACCACCGCCACCAAAGACTTCGCCAAACATCGACGCGTCAATTGTATGAGCGACTAGTCGAAATAGCCATCGAGAATCGTACGCGACAAACGCATACGCAAACAACGCCAAATAAACGCCAATCCAAACTTCAGCAATTAGCAACCGAAGATTTAGAGCTCCTTCATCCGCGTGTGCGCCGTGTTCTCGTTCAGTTGCAAGCAATGTAGCCAATGTGTGTACCCCTAAAAGGGTAATCTCTACCTGTATACTCAAATATGTTTAACAGCTATCGCATATTTTTGGATTACTAACTGGTGATAGGTGCTACACACCAGAGTGCGGCAGGGTATTAATTTAACGTCTCTAACTACAGCATGACGAACTTGTAATTTTCAGTCAACTTTTAAAAAAATAAGATTTTGTTTGGTCTTATACACAACATAATATGGCACCTGGTACCACTGCAAGTATATTTTACAACAGTCGTTCACTCAACTACCTGGCCATTTTGAAGGCGGCGTAATGATTTCAGGTTCATTGTCGCCATCTCCACTCAGTGTTGACGAACAAGTCCTATATCGGGTTCGAATCAAATGACCGGTAGCGCTACAACACCAAACACAGTTGAATAAAAAATAAATCATTAAAAAGCAAGACAAACCACACCATAAGGCCACTGCAGCCAATGTAACTACGTTCACTTGAGAGCAATGTCCCTATATCGGGTTCGAATCAAATGACCGGTAGCGCTACAACACCAAACACAGTTGAATAAAAAATACATTATATAAAGACAAAAACCATGGCTGCAGCCAATGTAACTTTGGGAATGTCCTTGGGTATTTCTTTTAAAATCTTATATAAACAAAAACCATCGAGCATTAAACTTGTCTAATCAGTGACATCAAAAGTCGATTATGACTCTTTACAAGAGTGTGTAACTGGGCACATTCTGTGTAAAAAACAATGTACCCGGCACGCGTTGCGTTTTTGTGTAACCCCTTTATTTACAGCGGAGGTACAACCGGAGCGAACCATGGCACTTCATGTACGCGGCGGCGTCGAACACGATCCCGTTATATTTTAATTTAGGTGTATTCATGTGATAACGACCCCCCTCTAAAAAAGGAGTCGCGGCCAAAACCGCACACCCGGTGGTACATTTTGTACCATGCGGGCCCCCAAGAGTTGCACACATTTGTTTTTATCCACACTTGGTGACATTGAAAACATTGTCTCATGTAAGGCAATTTGAAAATATTACATGTTACTAGTATTACAGACTTTGAAGTAAATGATACTACAAAAAACAACCACCCAGTTCAAACGCTTCTTTGCAAACAGTCTCGGCTACATATCAACCAGGTCAAAATCAAAACATAATCACAAGTTTAATGCTTACGCTGAGAATCCTTTCGGCGGATAAAACGATTCAATATCGCATAGCGATTCATAGATACATGCTGAAAGACACTGAGCGAGGTTGTAGAACAAATAAACCTGAAAATATAAACAATATTCACATACAAACATTGTGTACTTACAGTCAAAGAACGGAAACTGCGTATGCGTTTTAGAATAGAGTTTGATTTTTTTGCTCGCAACCAGTTGCCGGTCGCACATATAGAACATTAATATTGAACATTTAATACCAGGCAATCGCAGTCACGTCACCGTCGCCGTAATTTCAAGCAGTTAAAATTGCGCTGCCGAGCGATCGCGTTTCAGAATCAAGCCATCGCAAGAACAGCCAAGGTTTGGAACGCGAACTCAAGTACGCAGCTGCACAATAATAATTTGTAAATGTACACAATGTGCTGTGAATACATTGTTCCATCTTATGTCCACAACTGAAGTTTTTCTAGTGGGATAAGCCTCCACGTCCTTATTCCTCCTCTCAGACATCCACCTACAAGTTAAAAAAATAGTTTTTATGCTTAATGTGTATCTGGTTTAACGGTGCATAAATTATAGATCAGCTCAGCCTACCTGCACCAGAAATTTTGCGTCTAATGGACGTGCGGCCACCTAGCGATTGCGCCGAAAACAGAAAAAATGTACGTTGCGCTACCAGGAATGGGCGGCCTCGGTCAGAAAAGCGAGACCGAGACCGAGACCGACACAGAACCTATCGAGACCGAGATTTTTGGTCTCGGTCTCGGTCAATTTTTAACTGTTACCGAAAATAAAAATAAGATACTTTTGATCGTTTTTATCTGCTTTTAATTGCCGATTCATACAATTAAATAATAAATAGCCGCCAAAATATATTTTTCACTTCATTCTCCACTTGGCTACTGTCGCCATACCCTTCGAGCAGGCTCGGGACAAATTACAGTGTCTCCAAACACCCTCGGTACAATCCCTAATTCAGAGCTATAGTGTCGTTTTTTGCTCCCGTTCAAACCGAATAGACTGGAAAATTTTTTATCATAGCGTGACATTATAAATGCGAACCGGATTTGTCGTTCTGTTTGTCAAATCGCTGTATAACCCGGTAGTGGTGCTCCACAATTGTTCCCTGTCTGTGTTGATAGGCGATATGCTCAAGTACTTCCGGGCCAAAACCGCGATCTAAGAAAATTTTTTGTGATTGTTTATCGCTTTTTCACATTTTCGGTCTCGGTTTACAAACCACCGATACTGGAAAAAGATGCCGACACCGAGACCGTGACCAGCCAAATCCCGGGACTTACAGAGACCGAAATCGAGACTGAGACCGCATATCCCTGTACGCCACAAAAATACTTATCCTCCTATTGCACTTTAAAAGCCTTACTAAGGCAATGTCGGATTGTTACCCGTAAATTAGTAGCCTATGGAAACCACAGACGTATACTGCTTAGTTTTCTAGAAAGCTAAATTCAGGACCTGTTTAATTTAAAAAAATTGCAACTGTAATTAACTGATTTGAACTGAACAACCACAAAATCCGGCCAGTGTTTTTATTTAATACTTACAATTGAAATACTTTTTAAAATTATATACAATAAATGAAATAATTTTAATACAATAA
This sequence comes from Enoplolaimus lenunculus, assembly GCA_030248215.1. NCBI lineage: Eukaryota > Metazoa > Nematoda > Enoplea > Enoplida > Thoracostomopsidae > Enoplolaimus > Enoplolaimus lenunculus. The sequence continues at coordinate 55,134 of JASANG010003051.1, read as the reverse complement.
TGAAATATAGTTTCGGACATGAAAAAGTTCTCAGTACTCCCGATTGCGTCTGCGGTCGCTGTTTTAAAATCGCAGCTGAAACCATTGCTATAACCATGTTTACAAACGATCGGAAAATTTAAAACTAGCGAGCAAACACGGTTGCGGAAGCAGTAACTACGACTGGTACACATCAGCGCGTGCGGACGATTGCGTCCAAGAAACGAACAATAAACCGCGATTACAACCGAGGTTTAAAACGCAACCGCAGTTGCACTTGATTCTGTCCGTGACTCTAATTTTACCTTCGACAAGGCGTCTTTTGTCGTTGGCAACTTCCGCAAATCGCCAATTGATTCTAGTAAATCATCAGTCTGCAACTTTAGCGTTCGAATCGGGTCAGCCAGGTCGGTTTTGAACGATGCAATCGACGCGGATAGCAACGGAAAAGATGACATTAGCGGAACCGGAGGTGCTCCTATTGAGCGCTTCCGGTTTGTTCCCATAGCACGTGAACCACTTCCTGTCATTGTCGTTGCCGGCGCTGGTTCTGCCATGGTCGAACGCGATGCGTTCATCAGCAATGTGCCAGCTGGATCTTGATGCAATTCCTGTGAATGAATTATACAAATATTGGCCAATGGTAAATCATAAGAACCTGCTCACTAAGCATAAGCCTAACTGTAAAGCCAAACCCCAGTCTTCCAGTCTCCCGGAGGACAGACTACGTGTTTTCGCTTTATTTTCGTTACTAACAATTTTATTATCCGCCACTAAATTGATTTTGTGCACCAGAAATATGCCGGAAACCTAGTATCAAGAAACTTCTGAGTAAAATTTACGGAGCAAGGCCAAATTTATGCATGTATTCCATTAATAATCCATCAAACGTCGTGAAACTACATATTTATACTCACGCTTATCAATATGAAATTTTTATCCTGGTCCAACTTTCATCAATGAAAATACGTGTAAAGTATCCGGAGAAGTGTTCACGTACCATTTTTAAGACTTGCACACATTCAAAGTAGCGTACCTGCAACAACAGCAATAGCTCCATGCGTGCAGATGCAAGTCCTACGTTGCCTTCGCCGTGCAGGGAACAATAGGCAGCCATTGAACGCAAAAGCGTTTGGTGTTTGCCGATCCATGCCCGTCGACGTAACGCACGCATTCGTCGAGCGTTCAAATGAGCTTGATCGTGCCGAACAGCGGTATGGAGATTTTCACCACCCGCACCAGTATCACTGCTTTCAGAAACGTCAGCTGTTACCGTACAATTTTCGTCATTACCAAAGTCAACCGCTAGAGACGCTTCCTGTTCTGAAACTAAACTAAAAATACGGTAATTGTAAGTTAGCACTACCATGAAGTAGACTTGCCCATGGGCCAGGGCCGTTACCAAAAAGACACACCGAGTCGCGTAAATATTGCATTAAAAACTTAGCACCGGTTTCCTTCTAGCAAATCAAACGTTGGCCTCGGCTCCGGTTGCGGGTGCAGTGGGGTTCGAAGCCACGCGTACGGATTAACGGCTTGCTATTCTCTAACAGCTGACCTTCGCAGTCATGCAAACTTCTCGCTTCACTGACACTATTGTTCTGCTAGGTTCTGATTTAGAATTATAACTATCGCTGTTCGCATGTTTGAAAATTTGCCACTAATTGACTAGATGCTAACATTGCTCGCTCTCCAAGGAGCGACCGCGTATCGGAATCAGTTTAATATCCATCAAGAAACAGACGTCTGTATTCGATTCCGGCTTCCGGTAGCTAACAATTTAATTTAAAATTTGTAAACGTAGTATTGTACAATTGCATGACTCAAATACAACCGACAGTGTACAAATTCAGCTGTTATATCCGGTTGACAACCGGTGCGGGTTCAAAATTGGTTTTTCTTGTTCGGTTCCGGTATCCGATAAAATTATTGTCCGGCCGCTCCCGCTAATAACATTGATCTGACATACCTTGATTGATTTGATCAAAAATTGTTACTTCACCGCAAGTTCGATGATAATCGCACGATTCGCGTAACACTTCAACTTCTTTCTCGAGCCAAAAGAACAGTTGATACCTATAAACACAGAAAACATATCTCCAGCGTACAAATACAGTTTGCAAATATGCAGCTAAACAATGTGGTTAAATGTTGTTTTGACTGTCGTAACAGTAATATAAGCATATTCCCAGGCTTACACTGAACCTCAGTTTAAAGATATGCCTATATCTAAACCTAGTCTAATATAAAGCAAAAATTAGTCTAGAGGTTAAATTTACGCTACATGAGACGCGTAAAAACAGTACGTCCTCAAAGTATCATGAGCCAGAAGTTGTTTAGCGTCCACTTGTAAATTGAAAATAGAAATTAAAATGCTCTATAAACCGCGCTAACGATCAAACAATGGCTTTGTAGCAGAAATTTCTGCTTTCCAGATTAAACTTTTAGTTGTAATTATGCAGTGAGAGAAATAATAGCTCCACTAGCGAATACGCATTTACAAAACTGGTTTACCGCAACTGGCCTCCATCAACTTCGTATCCGCCTGCAAGTGTAGCTAGCTCTTCCATCATAATTTTGAGACAAGCAATAAATTTTAACTGCTGCGCCATTATATCAAGTCGTTGCTCGGCGCCGTTCTGTCCTTTGGATTCCGCCGGAAACAGCATTTCGTCGACCGGAATATCAACACTACGTCGGGGCTGAGACACTTTCGTTGCATCCGCACCACTACCGGAACCATTGCCAGACTGCCTGGCGTTAATTGAAATCCCGACGTCGTCCTTAAACCATATTGAAAACAAGATTAAATATTTAGTCAAGTAATGTAAAGCAAATGTACCAAGGTCACTGATGAACTTTCCTACAAACAAGAGTATGCCGTAACTATTGTAATCTTTCTTGCTTTTTATCAGCAAGTTTTGCCAACACAAGCAACTACCCAATATGCAGGGTCGAAGAGAAATTCCGATTTTGGTAGAAAAATTTGGTATATTTTACCCGATTTAAAAGTATTCTCATTGTTAATAATTTTGCGTTTCATAAGTTAAAGTTGAGTTGTTGAACGAATATGTTATTTTCGAATTAATTAACATGAATATGACGTTACCGGGTTCTAAGAATTTCACAGATTTTCTAAAAATAGGTACTTCTTCAACGCCTTCGTAAAAGCCGAAAATGTACGTTAAAAGTTAGATAACAAAATATTGAACAACATTGTATGGTGGTAATATGTTAAAGAAAATAGTGCTGAAATTGAGTTTTAGGTAACAGCCATTTTTCGCTATCCATTCTGGTAAAAATGAATGTGGTATTACTATTTTCCCGTTCAGGTTTCTTTTCCGGTATTTTTCTATTAAAGTTGTACCCAGCCCTATGAAAACTAATTATAAAGCATTTTCGTTCAAAACCAACAAAAACGGTCTTTGCTCTGAGAATTTAAGAAAAAAAGCGAATTACAACATTATACCTCGTCTTCAGTGTTACCATTGCCCCAGTCCAACTTCAGCTCATCCGGCGACTGTTTGGCAGCAACCTCAACACCGCCGCCGATTAAACTTTCTCCCCAGTCAAACGCTGCCGCAGGCTCGGCGGTTCCGGATCCGCTTTTATCCACAGATGACTTTGTCACAGAAACACCGGACAAATTGTTTTGATCAAACACCGCTGTACCTTGCTTCGCTGCGATATGCCTATAACCATTAATTACTCTTTACAGAAATAATATACGTATTTCATTTGTTATATGAAAACGGTAAAATGAGAAATTTTTAAAAACCTTAACTAGCTAGTTGCCTGTCAAATATACATAAATTTGTCAAATTACTTTTATATAGGGATCGACCGGATCCGAGTTCCGGATCCGGGCCGGATCTCTGCAATTTTTAAGATCCGGATCCGAATCCGGATCCGGTAAAATAAACTACCGGAACTCCGGATCCGAAATTTGATATACGAACAAAAACATACCAAAATTGGTGTATGTATTTCAACTATGCGTACGTAATCTAATAAGCACTGTGTTGAGCATTAATGCTTTGTTGGAATGTCAGGTTAATGACATCCACGTGGAGACCAGTGTTGTTGCGGAAGAAGAACAAACATGAAAATTTTAAAGACTTCTTTTTAGTTGCTGTAAGTTTTGTTGACTAATTTTGCGAAACAATCAGTTGAATTTTTTGTATTTTATATACGTTAGGTATTGAAAAATTATCCAGCTAGTAAGATCCGGATCCGGGTCGGATCTGAATTTTAAGATCCGGATCCGGATTCGGATCTTGTAAATGCAAAATTTTGGATCCGGTCGTTCCCTACTTTTATAGTCCGGCGTCCAAAATAGACAGCTCACACTACCTGGCTTTCGACTGATTATAACTGAACAGTATACTAAAATCGTCAATATAGCTACTTACCACTTTTTAATGTGTTACATACTGCTACTTTTTAATACATCACAATAAGGAATCCAGAAACTTGTTTATCGAACCTTATGGCATCAAGCGTCGACCCAGCGTTCGGTGGCCCCACAGACGGCGAAGAAACCATCGCCAGGCGTGGCAACTTAGTCAACACATCTAGCGCCAGCAACGCACACCCAGACCGAAAATGCCCGATAGCCGATTTGAAAAAAAGGCTACGCTCGGCGGGGGCAACGTGTTGCTCTAGCGATTTTGCCACCGCCAAAAATTTATCAGTTGACATCGCGACTGCGGCAGCGGATACAACCCCGAGATCTGCGAGACGTTGCCGAATCACAAACGGATGTCTTCGCAGATAAATGTAAAAATTGAACACAGACGAAACTTCCGGCGGTGTTGTTGCAGTAGCGGATCCAATTGGAAACATCGATACAGCGGCAACTGAAGGCCGGGCATCAGGCCGGCCAAAGGGCAGTCCACTGACGCCTCTAGAGGGCAGTGGACCAAAATTGGCTGCTCCCTGAGCGGCCGAACCACCAGCTCCTGCATCTAGCAGCGTCAACAAAGCTCGTCGATAGTCTTTGAGCATCCAAAATGCCATCGAACGTAGAAAAGGATCTGAACTGGCTCGGCGCCGAATTGAAGACGGATTTGAGTCAGTCGAACCTGTTGGAGAAACCGGGGTTGAGTTGTTTTGCGATGGGCTTGCATCTGCGTTGGCGAAAAGATCTTCAGTTGCACAACCGAACACCTGTAAGATAATAATTCTAAGTTAAGCAGCACCGTAGAATTCTAGATGAAAATTTTGCAGCGGATGCTATGAGGTTCATCCCGTTGCTCTGAACACTGAGCTACGCAACCATGCAAACTTTTCTAACATCTGTAGAAATAGTTTTATTTTATTTAGTAAGTAATGAAAAAATGAATTGTGACTTACGTTCTAGAAAAACAAAATGTTGTAATATGAACATTAATGCAAGTTTCTACTTCTGGAGCAACTATTTTGATCTGGGAGGTTCACGGTATGTAATCACAAGATCATTTTCTGTGTTTTATTGGTTATTTATATAAAAACTGCTTACTGACACTGCTTATATAGGGTAAAAACTAGAAACGTTTACTTTCGCGCGGTATGAGAGTCCTTCCCACCCTTGCAACAGCGAACTGTCAGATATCAAATTCAAGCTAGCAAACACATCTACTCATCTAACCTCATTCACTTATCTAACCTGTTCGCAGAGTAATTTCGACACAATTTTCGTCTGTTGAACAGGGTCAGAAACATACAGTCTTGCGATGACCAATGCCAGCTGTAAATCGCTCAAATTATTCAAGCATACCTGAAACCAAAACAATTTAGGGAAATTTTTTTGCTGCAATATTGGACTGATAGTATACACCGACAGCCACTATAAACCTACAACTCTTTTCGTTTCGTTTGTTTGACTCAACGCCAAAAATGAAAAAGTTTTCTATATTTCGCAAATTATACAAACATCCATCTCCCAATAATGATAAATGTTACACAGAATATTCCCAGACACAGTCCAACCCAAATATTTCCTGTTGTTGTTTGCTATCCTCGTTTCTGTGTTACTAAGCAATACCATACAGTCGAGACTACGAAAATCCGTATATTATATTACGGTCATTTTACTCCAAATGCTAACCACCACCTAGAACCAGGGTACACTCGGCTGGAATTACAATTTACCCGAACCGTAATATTTGCTTTTTTGCAATATTATTGTGAAATAACCCTACTTGGAGATAGGTATTCACTTTATCTGATGCATTTTAGATTTTCATAATCCACGGAAGCGAAATCTACCTTCGATGGTTTATTTCCCGCGACTGTCAAGCTTTGCATTCTATACGAATAAAACCTGTTTAATTTTATCATTATCTTTTAGTGAAATATCTTAATTTTCACCGACCAAATTTTAATGCCGGGATTTTTAATTCCGGTAAAAATTTACCGGCAACGAAACCGGAGGGTGAAAAAATGCCGGAACCGGGACCGGAATTCCGGTTGCACCCTGTCTAGAACCCTATTCTCAACTGTACGTAGTGCCTATTATCAGTGCGTACGTAACAAGTATACAAGCAAGCGAACTGTGTCAATTTCGACTTACTCTCAATGCATCATCTAACGCATCACCAAGTAAAAAGAATGCAGCGGCGTGTTCAAAACGCTGTCGACCCATAAGCACAAATGCGTTTTTAAGCGCTGCTTTACGCCATTTTTCTTCGTGAAAATCGTGCGCAAAAAATTCTGTCATTTTGGTGTCTTTTACAGATCTAAAATTCAAAATTTGCGACATACCTTAAAATTGATCGTGTCTCAAAAATGATCTTCGATATAACACACAAACGTATGCATATTAAATTTAATCTTCTCACCACAGAACTAACTAATCCAGTCTTTTAATATAGCTTCACACACCTTATCGAGGACTGACAAACTTGAAAGTTACAAATCCTGTCACAAAATAGAAATATTACGATGCTTCCAAACGAAGACAACAGATATAGCCCGGCCGTAGCACCCAAAAAGAATTTTCAGAGTGATATTAAAGAAACATTTAGACAGATATCCTTCCTTGCAAGGCGCAACTGAAATTCCGATTTAGATTAGAATTCGAATTCATAATGAGTTTAGATTACGATTCCGACTGCTGACAATGACATCAGCAAACTCAAATTAAATCAAAACGAGAACACGAGGGCGAAGGTGGCTATGAGATGACAGCACAGCAATGATGCCAACAACCATCATGAATTGGCGGACCAGTGTGGATGTTGATAATAATGACTCAAATTATGGAGACCGCTATGATGACAATCCACAATCCAAATGTTGACACTGATTACAACCACTGTCAACTAAACTGTCGGTTTACAATATGTAAGTTGTTTATATTTTGAAGAAACTTGAAATTAATACAAAGTATTAGAAAGAGTAATAAAGTTAAAAATGCTCACACAATGCAACGTAAGATATTTGAGAAATAAGAGATTCTGTATTCAAAAATATACGAAGTCATTACAACATTGTTTAATTTTATTTTGTTTACAAATTTAATCGTTTAGGAACAGGAGCAAACCAAAGTTATTGACGTTGATGAAGTACCGAAACTGTCCGAAATTGCAACTTTTAGTTGATTTTCGTAATTTAAAAACTGGATATTCCGAGAAATTTGCATTTGTACACGCCTGCGTAATTTTGATATTCTAAAATTTCTAGTGTGTGCGGAAAAAGGTGTATTGTGTAACTTGAATAACAGGCAATTTGGAGCGCAATTAGAGAAAAAGGTTTTTCTGGTCGTTAGTTTTATGTTGTATTTGCGAAATAAATAGTTGACGGAACTTGTTAGTTTATCGAAATCGGTCAAGTTTGTGGACTGATTAGCTCCAATATTAGCAGGTTAGCGTTGTATTTTTTGATTGTTACCAGAAACTTAATGACAATTCAAATGAGGAACGTGATTCAAATTGTACAGTCACGGACAGAATTAAGTGCAACCGCGTTCGCGACCCAAACGCGGTTCGAATCGCGATTGCTCGCAGTGGACGCAAAAACCGCGACTGCGACCGCGGTTCGCACCGCGACTGCGAATGCAATTAAAATCGCGTCTACGATCGCGTCTCAAACCGCGACTGCGACAGGGGTTCAAACCGCGACTGGATACGCAATTAAAATCGCGTCTATGATCGCGTCTTAAACCGCGTTTGAGACGCGATCGCTGAAACACTCAGACGCGGTTGCAAAACCGCAACCGCAACCACAGTGGACGCAATCGCGGTTTCTGCGCACTTAATTCTGTCCGTGACTGTAGACAAAGATGATGATACCGAATGCGACAGCGCCGATACCAACGAGCGCAAATTTACGGATGATGAGCCCGAAGATGCAGGTCACAATAATACCAGCAACAATAGTAAGCGCAACTTAAGTCAGACTGCGGACGAAGAAGATAATAATGAATATAGCAACAACAAGAACGTGCACAACCTTAATTTCTGACGAAACAGACGATGAAGGCCACAACAGCACTCATGTACTTCATGAAAATAATAACGTTGATGAAAATGATTTAGTGATGGAGGTTTCAATAATGGCAATGTTCCAAATGATGATACAGCACCGTTCGTAAAGCAAGCGACCAATACTATTGACAATGAAGTTAATGACTGCAGCAAATCAGTTTGAAGTTGGCCTGACCAAAAACTCCTACCCCAGATCATCTACAATATCACTGAAAATGACTTTTTATGTCGTATCACAACACCAAAATATTTCATGACATTTCACTGCACTTGATGATTTGCATAGGGTTCTTTTACCACAATTCAAGTTTATGGAGCAACATACCACATTTCAAGTTAGGACGAGTAATTAACCACGATTTAAGTTGTGGGAGTATTTTACCAAACTTTACCAAAATTCGAGTTTTATTCCTCTATTATAAGTTCTGTAAGGATATTCTGTCTGTGTATGATGATTAATCATACCAAATATCCTCCCGTAAAGCCGGCATTCGCGTAGCGCTCCATAACGATGCTGTGACAACTGAAAACGTCCATTTCTTCATATTATCAATCTCAAAGTATGCTATTCCAAATATTGCGGGCAAATCCCAAACATAGTACGAACTAACCTAAATAGTCCCCAAAGAACGTTTTTCCGTTTCATCGCAATGTAAAGCAATGCAGCGTCCATCGGATCGTTGTTCTTTTGAAACACTGACTTGGCTGCCTACAACGAAAATTACAAAACCTAATTCAGCGATTCCCAGGTTTGAGGTTCCGACCGTTTACCTATGGGCCGTAAATGGATCTGAAAATCTGTGAGAAATTTTCAGTTATTAAATCTTCAATTTTAGTCAAAAGCAGTTAAAAGCCGTCAAAATAGGTTGTCACTAAAGGTGCCATTTAGAGCCTATCTCACGAATTGCACATGTTATAAAGGTTTGTCCACTAGGACACAGCTGGGTTTCGATACTGGGAGACTTATTGTTTAAGCTTAGGCTAAGGGTTGAGCAATACTTGTCGTGCATCGCGGCAAGTCAAAGAATTTTTGTTTGCAAATTCATATGCTGTACCATCATCCAATAAACGTGCGTTGAAGTACAGCGCCGAACGGTGATGGACAGCGTCGGACGTCATCAAAAGTGTAGCAACACCCTAACGCTTAGGTTTAGGTTTAGGCTTAGACTTAAATTCAAGCTCACTAGTGCGGACCCTTAAAATAATATGCGCTCAAAATATTACTCACCTTCTCAATGCACAATTTCAGAGTCGGGGTCGACGTCAGCCACCAGCCAGCACCGATTGCTCGCAATTCTTCCCACGGCACTGCAGTTGACGCCCCTTGCAACGAAGTAATTGAATTCAACAGTTCAGTTTCAGTTTCCGAATGAAACGCCCAGATGATGTTTGATGATGATAGTCCTGGAAACAAAATCAAATATAAAACCAATACAGTAATGGCAAAATAAAGTCACGGACAGAACTAAATGCACAGTAATCGCGACTACGTCTCCGATCACGGTTTCATAATCGCACCCGAGTTTTCTTTGCAAATTAGCAATCCCGTTTACAGACATGTTCGCAGTCGCGTCTTCATCCGTGGTTGTATTCGCGTTTACAAATAAATGAAAAATTATTACTTGGCAACTATCAATACAGCCATTGTTATGGCCGCAGTAAAGGCAAGCAGTTGAAATCTCGTTTGCAAGCCACTCTTTAATAAAGTTTTCCGCTTTTTAATAACGTTTTCCATTTTTAATAATGTTTTCCCACAGTGTTCTGTGTGAACAACAGTTTAAAGTAAAATGAAGCGAAACACTGATAAAATTATGCAAACCCAAATGCAAACAATCTACTTCATTGGCAATATTCCTTTCAGATGTTTATAATAAACAAAATAGGATTGCACCATTGCTATTGCTACCTTCTTTCTTCAGCCTCTTTCGTTGGTTAATCGGCAGGCACTTTAGCAAAAATTCGTGCTGCCTAAGCGCCATCAAGTATCGTAGACCGCATTCATCCACCGACTCTGCAATAACAGTTACTTATGCATCAGGTAGCTTTTGAGGGGGCAGTGTGATTAACAATGAAGCCAAAAAAGCTTCATAACAAACTAAACATTCAAACACAAATAAGCACTGATATTGCAGTTTCAAACATATCGTCAGTCAAGGCATCTTGTTGCGAAAAATACAAAAAAAATATTTCACGAAAAAGATCATTACCGAAGAGAAAAATCATAATACATAAAACATAATTTTCCAAAAACGACACGAGAAAAAATGAATCATTACAATGATTGTTTTGCTGGCAAATGTCGCATCTCAATTATTTTAGGAAGTAAACACAAAAAATATTAACTAAACTTTGGCTCTTGTACACTTTCAACCACGTTTATGACAAAGGTTTAGGCTTTGGTAAAGGCGTTGGCAAACGTTTGCTCTTATACTTACGCTTAGGTATGTTTTTCCTGAAACCTAAGCCTAAACCTGTGGTGGCCATGTACAAGAGCCGAGCTTTGTTAAACTTAATTTTCTTACCGACACCAGCTCCAACACTTGCATACCCACTACCTTCCGTTGTTTCAATAACCGCTGTTGTTTTCGGCATAAATTCTAAAACAAGAACAAACACCATAATTATTGTTATAATGGCTTATGTTACTTTGAGGGATATACCATTTTTTTCGCAGCAAACCAGTAAAGTAAGGTTAAGCGCTACACAAACTTTTGCTTAGGTTTAGGCTTAATGTAGTTACAAGCTTATCTTTACGCTGAGGCTTAGTATTGTACTCATAAATATGCTTATACATATGCTACACATCTCAACATTAGAGTTGTGCTATACTCGCCGCGCGCCGCCGGGTGACGTTGTAAAACTTGTTGTTAAAAATTACCGCACACCGCCGTCTGGCGGCGCACGCCGGTGTCCGGCTCAGTAAAGTATAGCACAACCCTAACATTTGCCGTAATAATTACAACTATTTGTTCCTAATGTATTTCAACATCATGACTTAATCTCAAACTACTATGTACATTCCTCCTTTCATGCACCACTTTAGATTCTCAAAGTAAATATTATGTACTTTTACTATCTAACACAGTTTCGGTCTCTCCAGAAGGAATAAGTACTTGAATCAGTAATGAAATTTTAATCAACCTAGTTTCATCACAAACTAATACTAGTGCTGCATCAGACTAAACCTACCAGCATTGACTTGTGCCAATTTATCGAATACATCAGACGAGAACGAACTAATTGTATCTGCAACTGCAAGCAAGTGCAACTGATCAATTCTTGACAATCCTGAAATGCAGATTAAAACTTGCAAAAGTCAAATGTTACATTCCACAATTAATGCAACCCGGGCAACTCATGGTTCAAAAACGAAATAAAACAAAATGCAACTTGTAGTATTTCCGGAATAAGACATAATTTGTAATATCTAAATATTAATATGTACATTGATCAAGTTAGCGGCTTTCCATAACATACGATCAAGTTAAAAAGCACCAATCAGGAGAGTTGATGAAAAGACGATGGAGACGTGGAGGCTTTATAGAAAGACGCCAAGCAGATTTTTCGGTAAAATTTGTTATATTCAAATTTTCAGGTGGTGCAAATGCATTTTTATTTTCACAATTGTCATACGTATAATTCTGAACCAGGAGATATGTTATGAGTGAGGTGGGCTGAACCTGGGGGATTAACCGATTGGGGAAGTTCACTGTGTGGGAGGAGGGCTGCCATAGAAAAACGGCACAACTTTAGTTACCCGGTAAATGCGTATGAGTCAGCAAACGCGACAACAATCGGGCATGTTTTGCACTAAAACTGCTTGCATTTTTTGAGCTAAAATCTGATGTCATAGATCGCCTGCGAGCAGAAGATGAATGTCGACGAAATGATGCCCCACGAAGTCCTGAAAAATAATTATAAAAATAACGACTGAGCAAAAAATCGCTCGCGTCAGGTTAGTCAGAAGACGTGAAGCACCTATTACCAGTTGGGGTTTGGGGATAGGTCTTTTGAGAACAATCACCAATTGGCGATGGATGCTATATTCAATTATTGAGAAAATGAGAATTGATCAAGGAGCCGATGCCACAAAGTTGTATCGAAGAAGCGGTCAAGCGACTCTCGGATATGCACTCAATAAAAACAGCAATAACGACAGCGAAGAACAACACAAACAAAAGCTAGAAACATTGAATTCTTTAGAATCGCGTGTTTCATTTTTGGCTTAACCCAACCAATTTCTACGAAAGTCGACCAGTTTAGCCCATTAAAAGGAAGAGGTAAGGTAAAATGTAACGCGCACTAGGTACGTTGTGCTGCGTCATACAAAATGCGCCCAACTGCGTACACTCTTACCCAAATACTCAATCATAGTAAAATGTTAAAGACGCTCACATGGACAAAACTATTTTATAAAAGTTGGAACCACCACCGAAAATATCAATTATCCGGTAGTAGGTTTATACCCGATAGTGGAACCGGATACGAATATCGGTTTTTCTCGAATATTAAACCGGATCCCGATATCCGGTAGCACCCTGAATGCGACACTGTATGAAAGAAATTTTGACGAACTTTTCACATTCTGGACAATTATTTCTCACCCGCTATGAATATAGAAACAATAATTCCAGCTGCTAAAACATACGTACCTTCAGTTTCATCCTCATTATCGTCAATACCCCATTCTAAGTCAGGATCAGCATCTGGAGCGGCATTTGGACTTGAGAACAACGCGTCGTACGTTGTATCCTGAAAATTAAAAACTGGCTACAGGATTGACAAATGCAATTTGTATGCGCCAAATCAATGTATTTGTTTCATAGCGTTTTGTGGCTCGCTTGCACCATATTATTCAACTTTGTACGACAATATCAATACCATATAAATGATAAATGCACGGCAAAACCTAATATAGGCACCGGTTGTTCTGAAACTTAACAGAACAGCGGGCAAATTTCGCACCACAACAATCGCGACCAAACATTTACATAGAGCACACGCTGGAGGGACATATTTACAAACAAAGCATAAAAGAAACACACTAAGAGTAACCTTAACCTTTAACTAACTTGTAGCGAAAAATATTCGAAATATTGTTTCGGGTACTACTAATTCGACACTTGTCTGTCAAACATACAATCAAGCTGACAACACTAAATACTTATTTGAAATTAAAATATCTAAAAGAGAAAGCCGGCAACTACGAGCGGGTAGAGAGGGAGTCACCACATACGAAATGGTTCGCAATAGATAAAAATAAAATATATAAACAAAAACTACCATTGCTTTAGTAAAATTTTTTAGCAGCCTCTGAAAATTTTTTCGGCTCTTCTACCAGGAATTTCTAGCTGCTGGGCTGCAACAGATTAACATAAACTCATGAACAAAAATTACCATTGCATTTGTCAACGACACACCACTATCGGCGGTATTACTGCTAAGTCCACTTCCAGCCACACTGCCCCCGGCACCAGCAGGTGGCCGTCTTGGATCTGGGCCAGAAGCCGGTATTGAAGAACCCACAGACCCACCGCCGTCAGATTTTTTCGGATCAGAACCCAACAAAATATACAGTGGTAATGGTGGAATCGATTCAATTTCTGCATAGTCCAATACAACATCATCCGTCAGCACTGGACCTCCAAAGTCTGATTTTGTTCGTGACAGTCGCCGTGAGCTGCAGTAATAAATATATAATAATATGAAGATTCTCTTTTACACTTTCACTCACATTTACGAAAGGTCCAATCAAATCTTCTTAATAGTGGTAACCTAATTCTATGTCTGTAGGTGGAAATGTAGCACTTTTCGTAAACCTTCCAAGGATTAATTCCGAGCTTAGGTTTAGAAAAAGATTAAAGAGTTCTCGTACACTTCCCCACGAGGTAAGCCTTAACGTCAGGCTTAGCCTTAGGTTTAGAAAAAGGGTTAGCTACAGTCACGGACAGAATTAAGTGCGCAGAAACCGCGATTGCGTCCACTGCGGTTGCGGTTGCGGAGATCATAGACGCGATTTTAATTGCGGCCGCAGTCGCGGTTTGAACCCCGGTCGCAGTCGCGGTTTGACACGCGATCGTAGACGCGATTTGAATTGCGTCCGCAGTCGCAGTTTGAACCCCGGTCGCAGTCGCGGTTTGAGACGCGATCGTAGACGCTATTTTAATTGCGTTCGCAGTCGCGGTTTGAACCGCGGTCGCAGTCGCAGTTTTTGCGCCCACGTAAATTGCGGCTGCGAGCGATCGCGATTGCGTCTGCGATCGATCGCGATTCGAACCGCGTTTGGGTCGCGACCGCGGCTGCACTTAATTCTGTCCGTGACTGTAAGCCTGGGCCTTTACCTTAAGCTAAGCCTAACTATAAACCTTAAGCTTAATTTGGGGGAACGTGAAGTGTACCAAAGCCCAGTAAAGTTATGAAAGGTGTTTCCAACGTTATCAAAGCTGTTGTACGATTCAATCACAAAAATGATTTTAAAAAAACTTCATTCACAACTTAGGCTCATTCTTAGGCTTTGGCAAAGGCTTACCTAACCTAAGCCTAAGCGTACATGTTTGCCTACGCCTTTCATAAGCATAACCTTTAGTCTTAACTGTGTGGGGGGAGTGTACAACAACGTTGTCTTCTCTCCTTTCTACTTCTGTTCGCTGTCACCGCCAGTCGCTGTCTATCGCAATCCGTCACGCTTCGGTATCGTACGCGAATAGCTGCTGCACAATACAGCGACGCTGACAGACGGCGACGGACAGCGCCACATGACAAGTATAACGCTAAACCTTAGCTTACCGAAACGCAGCCGTATCCGCATCTTGGTTTCCGCCGCCGTCACCATGATAGCCATCAAAAGCGGAACCGCCGCCAGACAATACGGTAGTATCCGGTGGAACGTCAGCGAGCGATGGTGGACGACTATGTGCATGATGTGCGTGAACACACTGTAGAACGTGCATTAAAATCAATTTAACACGTTGAATACGGCCAGAGTTTAACAGTTCCATCAGTTGCTTTGGATGATACTGAGGCAGCATTGGATTCGCTAAACGTGCGGCTTGAAACAAACCTGAAAATATCACCAAACTATTAGTTAAGAATGTATAAACCATAGAGCATAATTAGTCTTTGTACGTTACTTAACTTAGGAGCCGTCAGGCCCAACACCAACTCGAATTGAAATCTGAACCAATTGCGATGTCTCCGAATCCGAATCTTGACTTGGAAAAATCTGTTGATATAAATAAAAATAGTAAATAAAACTGAAACTATAGTGACTTTCTAGTAAGCTAACAAATAATATCTTATGCAGGCTCGTTGCTACGTATACGGATTGAGGACCGGAACCGGAACTACTGAACGATTTCGACAAATTGTTCAGTCTGTTTCAAGTCAATGTCAAAAACATAACCCGTTATTTCCGAATTTTGCCGGATTTGGCACATGATTACGAACCAGCGCACTTTTTGCCGAATCTAAAACCGAATCCTAATTTTCAATTCTGTTGCCACTGTTTGAACTGTAGTCTGAACGAACGGTCAACAGTAGGCTGCTTACATATATAGCGTCTATGGTTAGTTGGTTGCAGGTTTTCAAACAAAGCCATACGTGGAAGTCCGGGATCTTCAAAATTTGCCAATAACAACAGCAGACCAAGCTAGTGTTTCGATTGTCAGCATTATACGATTTATCAACATTTGCTGCCTAGCGACTGGTGCTACATGCATTTGAGAATATATGCAAAGATTGCAGCATGATGCACTATACATGCCATTTATTCAAATAGCAGCTAACGTGGTGCTATTAAATGCATGTTAAATAGAGCCTTACACATTCTCGTCCTATGTAATGAACATGTGTTACGCCAACTCTGCTTGTTGATGAGCCAAAAGTTTTTTAGGAGGGCATACAAGGGTTTCCGATGAGTAATACAAGCGAAGTGAAAACTTATCTAGCGGGGCGAAATTTTGCTTGGCGGGGTTGATCCCCTGCCTAGCCCCCACCTCTAGCAACGAGCTCACAACAAACCTGGTAAATAAAGTATGCGGCACGACAACAGTACACATTCATGCAATAAAACGATTGAAACCAGAAGCGAATACAATTTAAAGCTTAGAAATTCCAACGATATACCAGTATACCATTGGTATAAATATCACAAACCACAATATATATTATATATGCAGTGCCCCAAACAGCTATTTGGCCCAATTTGCAACTGGGACGTCGCTACTAACCACAATTGTTGTTCAAGGCAGCTCAAACAGCTACTGGAATAAAAACTGATTTTAATTGGAGGATTGGTCAGTCCAAACAACTGCTCAACTTGTCTCCATTATTCCGCAACTCCCTAAGCAATTAATTTCAGCGCAAAAAACAGTTTTTGTATGCAAGGAATCTGAATAAATTGTCTACAAACATTCAAAACCGACAATTTAATAGTTAGCGAATAGCTAATTTGCATATTAGCATAATTGATAAGCCTACATTAGGACTTTTTGCAATATTGCACTAATTATAAAAGTTACTGAAGGGTTTTGGGTGCGAGCAATCTGAATAAATTGTTTACCAACCTACAAAAGCGATAAACCAGTCGTAGTGGGACTACATTTTTTGAGAGAAGCTCAAACACACGTAAGCAATTAAGGTAATATGCAAATTAGTTATTAGCTAACTATTCATTTATCGGTTTTGGAGGTTTGTGAGCAATTTACTCAGATTCCTCGCACCCAAAAACATTTCAGCCACCCTAATAATTATTGGAATAATTTAAAAAGTCCTGATTTTGTCTTGTCAATTGAGCAATTATGCAAATTAGCTATTAGCTAACTATGCGATAATATTTTTCAAAGGTTTGTAGACAATTTATTCAGATTCCTCGCACCCGAAAACGAATTATTGGCTGAAATTAGATTGCTTGTAACCCTAATAATTAGTGAAATATTGTAAAAAAAGCCTAATTTAGGATTATCAATTATGCTTATATGCAAACTATCTACAAGCTAACTACTCAATTATCGGTTTTAGATGTTTGTAAACAATTTATTCAAATTCCTCGCACCCAAAAACCTTCAGTAAACCCTAATAATTATTGAAATAATTTAAAAAGTCCTAATCTTGTCCTGTCAATTAAGCAAATATGCAAATTAGCTATTAGCTAACTATTCAATTATCGGTTTTGGAGGTTTGTAAACAATTTAATCAAATTCCCCGCACCTAAAAACCTTTTAATGTTGAAATTATATTGCTTTTAACCTTAATAATTAGCGAATTATTGTAAAAAGTCCTAATTGAGGCTTAAAAACTATGTTAATAAGCAAATTATCTATTAGCCAACTACTCAATTATCGGCTTTGGAGATTTGTAAACAATTATTCAAATTCCTGGCACGTAAAAACCTTTTAGTGCTGAAACTAAATTGCTTTTAATATTAATAAATAGTGAAATATTGTAAAAAAATCCTAATTCAGGCTTAAAAACTATGTTAATATGCAAATTAGGTATTAGCTAACTACTCGTTTATCGGTTTTGGAGGATTGTAAACAGACTATTCAGATTCCTCGCACCAAAAACCCTTTAATGCTGAAATAAGATTGCTTGTAACTGTAATAATTAGTGAAACAACGTAGAAACTTCCAATTTAGGCTTAACTAATTATGCAAATTAGCCTGTAGCTAATAAACGGCTTAAGATTTTAAAACCCCAATGCGAGGTTAACACCAGGGTGCAACCGGAATTACAATTTACCGGAACCGGAATTTGAAAATTTTACCGGAACCGGAACCGGAAACGGAACCGGAAAGTGAAAAATAAATTTCACCAAAAATTTCATTTTATTCTTATTTTTTGCTCTATTATTTGTGAAATAACCTTAGTCGAACATAGGTATTTATTTTATTTGTTGTATTTTAGATTTCCGTCGTCGACTGAAGTGAAATCCACCATCATTGGCTTATATTTGGAGTACAAGTGGCTTTCAAAAGAGATTCTTAAAAATTAGCAAAGTTAAGAAAACGGCCAAATTATAACACCGGAATTTTTAAATCCGGTAAAAATTTACCGTAACCGGAACCGGAAGGTGAAAAAATGCCGGAACCGGAACCGGAACCGGAATTCCGGTTGCACCCTGGTTAACACACCAGGATAATTGGCTTTCAAACAAAAAAAGTTTATCAAAATTGGTTCAGCTGTTCCTGATATTCTTTTCGGACGGACAGACAGACAGACGGCAGACGGACGGGACGGACATCAACCTTTATTACCTTAATTGCTTACGTATGTTCGAGCTTCGCTCAATAAATGTAGTCCCACTACGACTGGTATATATTTGTTTTCTCTTCCAAAACAAAAAACAGCCTCAGGTCCGGCCCGAGCCGGCGAATGAATCGTGTCAATCAGTCAATCTGACATTAGTACTTGAATGACAACTATTTTTCGCCATAAGTGCAAACAACTTCTAGAACTAATCAAACAACTACACCGTTAGCAGAAGTTCGATTGCTTGAAAACCTATTACTAAAATGAAAAATAAAACTTTCCAATGTGTTTTGTCGTTTGATTTTATGAGTTAACCAGTAATTCTTTAATTTAGCGTTATTTCACCTGAAAAACTTAAAATATTCAGAACACTACGTAATATCGCAATGATTGCGGTATTTTGCTCAAAAAAAATTATTCCGACGAAATTTTAAAATCGACCAAAAATATTGAATTCCATGTTGTTTTTTTTAAATTATCCAACAACAGCACCACAACACATATAGATATAGCCCGGACATGTGGAATATAGTTTATGTGCCGCGCATCGCCGCCGTATGACCGTTCGTTGCCGCACGACGCCACGGGGCGCTGTCCGCGGAAACACGGCTCCGCGGGGCACCCCGCGTTTCTTAATAACTTTCTGACAATGACGAGAGGTGCCGCAAGGCGTCGCGTGGCGAGTATAACGCAACTCTAAGCATTGCAAAAAATAGCTATATATGTGCAGCACAAAACAAACATAACACGGTTATGAAACGACTACTTGATTTCACAGAACCGATTGCTGTAGCGTACCAAGAAAGCTTTTCCAAGTTGTGCAAAGCATTCGATGATAACGAATCACAAGACGTGCAGCGTGATCAGAAACAGAAATCCACGTTGGGTTAACTCAACGCGTAATTGCGCTTTGGACCAGCCCAATTCGAGAATTGGGCTAAATTATGCCCTGGGCTACGCTGATATATACGCTTCGGAAGTATCGAAAACAAGCCATCGCAGTGTTATCTGTTAGCCATAGCTTATTCAGTACCATATTGTAGAAAATTTTAGAAAACGTTCACAACGCCAGGTCAGCACAACTAATTTTGCTTCATTTAGCAAAACAACACCTTAACTGTGTTTGGCTCATCAACTGGTTTGAAAAACGCCCGAACTCTTGTGCCCTCTACCACATTTTGACAGCTTCGCTTATGCGTGAATAAGCTATAAAAACAGATCACAATTAATTTCAAAAAATAAACTTCTGCTCAAAAATAGCTGCTAAGCAGAATAATTGGCTCGTTGTACAGTTTCTGCTTGTGCTTAGGCTATCCGCTTTTCCCCACATGTTATACAGACAGCGATGTCCCCCGCAACTTCGAAAGGATCCCAAGCAGAATAAGGGCTGCGGCCGCCAAGTCCCCTACACTAGACAGCAAAAAAAGTCAAAGTACTTTAATATAAAATTTCAATACAATAAAAAATTGCTTTGCGCGGGGGTCTTATGTCGACAACTCCCATTGTACTTAGAATCATTTAAAGTATGCCTAGGATTCAGGGTGCGGCAGCTCCCTCACACATCAATGAAAGAAAATTTTTCTATATGAAGAAACGCGTACAGGAGCCGCAAGGAATATGCTTGTTTTAAGCCTAAACAGAAACTGTACAAAAAACCATTTTATACTTTTACCGATTTTTCAGTTTTAAGCAAAGAATATTTGCAAATCAAATTGAATCTGTTTTTATGGCATATTCAGATAAATGTAAACGCTAAAATATGATGAAATTGTACAAGAGCCGAATAGTGAAATGTAACGCATATTCTCACACCGGAACCGGAATTCCGGTTGCACCTATGTACTGGCCCACAAGTCCAATGGGTGAGAAGGGACGCTGCCCCGCTTTACGAAATGCTTCGCCTCCAAAACAATTTTTTAATAATTTCGTAAGAACAACTCTATGTAAGAAAATATTTTCTTTGTCCCCACTGAAAATTTTTTTGCACTGTGTACTAAAAATTCCTAATTCCAGAGGTGCCTATATAATTTACTCCAACCTATATATGCATGCATTTTTCATATTTGAATCGTCTTGATTCTTTCAAGTCATGTATATACCACCAAACAAACAAACACCACCGACGCTAACATCACACCGCGACCACATTGGTATGAACGAAATTACAATCGAAGAGCTATCGCGAACACTACAACAGGGTACTAAAAAGTGATAAGTACGGTACGTTCATTCATAAAGTAGTAGTAGTAGTATATAGTAGTCTGCGAATACCTGAGGTACATAGGCCGTACTTACATTGCTTACGCTTATCAATAATAACAAGCGATGACGGTTGAATGATTATTTCTAAAAAACACACAACACATAGCAAAAAACAAAATAATATACAAACATTAATTATAAGCACAGTGTTTTTTTTCTGTTGGTTTTATGGGGGGTGGGGGGGGGGTGGTTGGGTGGGGGTTTGGTTTTGTTTTTTTTTTTTTTTTTTTGGGGGGGGGGGTTTGTGGGGGGTGGTTGGGGGTTCTGTCGGTCGGTTTCGGTGGCGTGTGGTTGGTTGGACGTGGTTCGTGCCCGGAAGTCTCAGTGGGTAGAGGAATGTGCCGATCTCGGTCTCTGTTTTTGAGTCTAGAATTCAAACCGAGACCAGAACTCCAAAATTAACGCTTTACTTTTTTATGCTTAATATTCTCTATGAAAAAATCTGTATTTGTTGATTTTTAAATGAAAAATCAAATTTTGCGCATTTCCTTATTTTGATTTTATTACCAAACCAGAAATCATTTGCCGATGCAACACAGTTTTGACGCAAAAACAGCAATACACTGACGAAAAACGTGGTGAAATTTTTAGTTACAAAAATGGCATTTTCGGTTACGGTATAAAAATTGACCAAAACCGACACCAGTAATCTTGGTCTCGGTAGGTTGGGTCTCGGTAATTAACCGAAATCACGCGTCACACCGCTCTGGTGCTAACGTATGACTACGCGCCGATCACAAATCCAGTCAGGGCTTTGTGATTTTTTCCGTTTCTCAAAGTTTGCCAAAATTTCCTCTCTATACTCGAACTCTCATGAAACATTTGCGTCTGATCCATTGCGACTGCATCGTAGAATATGTTGGACAAAGAGTACTTAAAGGCGGCGTTTTTTGTATCACTAAACAATCAAACCATTCAGCAAACGTGCAATTGCAAACCATATTCGCATTACCAAATTAACTTAAAACACGCAAAGTTGCAAAATAACAGAGTCAAAACAGCGAAATTTACTATGTTTTACGGCACAATAACCCTTTTAATCAAATTCAGATGTCCGTACTTCGGTTAAATTTATTGGCACTGACAGATATTCGATGTATGCAAGGTGCAAATCGGAACTGGATTATAGCGGAATCGGAATCGAAATCGGAACAGCAAATTTATATTGGAATTCTAATCGGAATCGGAACTAGAAATTTTGTGACTGTACTGATAATATGTATTAACCAATATAATATTGACTTAGGGTGTCCGTTGGCTGGCAACCGTTTTCAAAAACGTCGCATGAACAAATTGGCGATGATTTTTGGTTCTGTAAAGCTATACTACAATCTATTATTAATAAGTTAACTCATCGAAAGCAATTTAAGAGATAAATGATACAGAATTCTTATGCAACATATCACAACAAATAGAATTAAAATTTAAATTTAAAAATTCCGATTCCAATTGACTGTACAACGGGAATCGGAATCAGAATCGGAACTCGTTTTAAATCAGAATTCAAATCGGAATCGGAATTCCGGTTGCACCCTGAATGTATGTACAAGGAGAACTAGCTGGCTGGTCCAATGAGTTATGTGACCAATTTTTCACTTTTTCATATTTGTAACGTATATAGAGTAAAAAATCATGCTTAAAAGTGTCAAACTGTCACGCTATTATCCGAGTTGCCAAAACGGGCAACTTGCATATCTCACTCAATATTCTGGCGGCTTAGATTTACAACATTTATAATCCAAGAACACAAAAATGAGCTCAATTTTGAACAACCTGTCAATAGTAAATGATTTCTAACAAAAACTTAGCTCAACAAGTGCTTAAATAGTATGGTTGAACTAAATTATGGGATTTTGCAAATTATCGCACGATAAGTAAACTTAACAAAAAACAAGTCATCTAAAACACTCAAGCGACATTTAAAATATATCTTAAATTTACGCTAAAATAGCGAGCGCACTTTAAAATTTAGACCCATAGCCGCAAGCGCACAAGCAATGAGTTAGGCGAATCTTGCTAGCAATACCAGCATCGTGGGGAGAGTTAACTTTCAATGTAGCCTTATCCCTAATCGTTTTTGGAATTAAAAATATAAACAAACTAAATGCTTATGACCACCACATTATACCGTATAATATATTTCTTCTGTCAACTGTTGAATTTGACTCGCGATAAATGGCCCGGGTTATGGGCAAAACGAAACGCTAAAGAGTATCATCCACCCTTGATAGAACCAACCGAGAATCTGGGTGAACCATCTCTACAGAATTAACCAATCCATCTCCAAAACAAACCCTGATTTTCACGTTATTTATATTATTATACAAGCGCGTAGTTACGATTACAAATCCAATGGGCAACTAAATGAAATATGCAAGTCCATTGTGAAAAGTAAGCTCTGACTTACCTTCATCTCGAATAACATCAACAACATTAGCAGCAGTCGATGCTGCTTGTCCTGTTGTTCCAGCTTCACTGCTTGTCCCAGATCCTGCCGAATGTTGACTAGACGTTGTGGTGCCGCTACCCGGACGTCTGGATCCAGACCTTGTGCCACCAGACCGCCCGACAGCACCTGACATATCATCGCCACCACCAGTAGCTTTTTTGTTTAAATCCAACATCGAATGCGACGGACTGATGGTCAAATGAACGGACTGGCCAACGGTTAACAAGTTTCCAGCGGTCGCGACAGCAGACGTCTTCGCGTCCTGATATAAAGTTGAGATAGGACTAGGACCGTAGCCAGTTTAATGCTCCAGAGGCGGTTAACCACAATAACACCTTAGTTCCCGATAGAAATAAATGTTAGCTCCGAATCTAAGCTGCTCTTCGAATATTTTTGCCCCTGCCTAACATGTTGAGCTCACTGCGAATCTCACAGAAGTATAATTTCATAATGGAACACAATCTGTAGTTAAACCTTCGTTAAAATTAGAATGACATTTTAAATGCGTATACCACGGTCTATAATTGACTCTACAACATTTCGATTAAGAACACAGGCGCAAAATAACCAATTTCAATACGGAAAATTAAATTAATGAAAACGCAAGCAATTTAATTCACTTTTAGCTTCAACTAAAAATTAACCTAAAGTACACCGTTGCATACTTCTGATTAAAAAAATTATGCACTCTTGCTAGATTAAAACAAAGATGGATGATCACTGTTTTAGACTAGAATATGCAACTTGGCATATGCGGTGTACAAAATCATGCACCCAGGTTGCGTTGATTTTTGGTCTACCCACCACATTTACGGGGGGAGGGGTAAAAATTGCGAGAACCAGGTAAATACATACCGACCTAGTGGGAACCATAGAGCACTGTTTATATCCTTAAAAGTTGTATGTGACATAAACCTCCTTGTGCTAAAAAGGTGGGTAGTGCTAAAGTGCAACGCGCACTGGTTATATCAACAATTCGCGACTTACCGCCCTCGATTCAGGTGTGCCCGATTTCGCTCCGGCCGATCCACTTGACGTTTGATGGCCATCTCCAACTATAGTTGCTCCAGGTTTATCTGTCGACTCTGTTGATCCCTCAGGCGAACGTAAACTTCGCCATTGGGAATAAACACGCATCTCCGATTCCATACCAACAATCAATATACCATCGCGAACCCATCCTAACATCATCGGCAAAGGCGGTCGACCATCAAATGATTCCAGATCTAAAATACATGCAAAAAGGAAGAGTATGTATATCTGCACTAAAATATTCAAGTGCGTTAATTTAAACAATACATTAGAAATTACTTACATAGAGTATTTAAAATACTCGGCCTCGTCAAAATATTTTAAATATGTACAATATGCTGTAATCGTTTGTGCCTTAAATTACGGAATTAGGAATCGAATGTTGTCGTTAACATAATTTTTGTCTTTCAGCAGAGTTTTTTGCAATGTATCGTGGGGTAGACATTCTAATTATTTTCAGTGCTCCTTTTCCTATCCCAGTAAATTTTACACACGACGAATACAGCCAAAACAACTATACTCTAAAATAAAAGTGAGTTCCCGCTTCCCCCAATCAAAAAAACTAGAAAAAAAATTACACAAATGCGCTGTTCGCAGCGGTTTCATCTCAGCTAAGCAGAGCAACAGAACGATTTGTAACTCTGTGTTAACGCTAATCTTTTTTAAAAAACTTAATTTTGAAAACGACTCTTATTCCCATTGGTTAAATACTTTTCTGACATGTCAACAGTACACAGCGAATAAATTAGCAAAATAACATACCGATCGTTCTCAGCGATAACCATTTAACGCCACCGGGACACTTATTCACCACCTGATGCGCAATTGAAGACGCTTGCCGTAAAAGCGGTTTTTTTGTCACAGGCGGTGCCTTTGATGTATCCGTCCCAGCAAAAGAATGAGTGCCTTTGGATCCTGTCCCTGACACAGATGGGGGGACCTGCGTGACAACAGCCGCAGGGTTAACCCCTGCTACTACGTGCGGTTTGTCCGATTCGTGCATAATTGTTACATTTTGTTGGGCAACATCTTCGGTGACTGGAGCGTACAGGAATATTTTCGGTCCGACACCAACAGTCAATATATGAGTACCGTCTTCAGTAGAAACCCAATCTAAGCGAACAATTTGTTTTTGTGGTGCGTCAGCGAAATGTCTACAAAAGTAATTAACGAATTTCAATATTATTCATTACCCGTATTCAAAAAGACCAATATAGCAGGAGAATACGATGGTTCCAAATGTTAAATATTTTCGATCACTCTAGTCACACAAATCGAAAACATGAAATCAGCGGCTGAACCAGGGGGCAAGGGTTTAATCAACAGATTTTTGTCCATGAAAAATATTGAATACGAAACTGGCTGCAGTGGCGAATGCATGCATTAGCCATACTTCGAGTAAAAGTGTTCCGGCCCAATGAACAAAATGAAATTGCGATTAAGTTAGTGGGATTCTCCGCATTTATTTGAATCGTGAGTCATGTCAATTTTCCTATTTCATTTTCATTTCCTTCAGCATATGTATCACCACCAGCGAGAGTTCCGAACTGAGTGTTAAACTGACCTTAAATTGTGTCTTTCAACCGCCTTACGCATGTCTGTCACCGTTGCCGCTCCGGCGCCGCCAGCCACCGCCTGCGACAACGCTGAAATCGACGGGATTCGATTGATTAGGCCAGTAGTACCAGTGCCGGATGCCAAATTGCTACTGCTTCCAGTTCTCGATAACGGAGCCGCCACAGCCTGCACTGCACCAGGATTGTTTTCGTGATAATCCAATATAAGATTGTCAACCTGAAACAAACTTTTTGAAATGAAAAGTTCATGAAACAACGCAAAACCAAAATTTTTCAAAAAATCCAGTCAAATTAAAAAACCCACCAAGTAACCCAAAACAAATTTTGAAAACAAAACCCTGTACTCGACTCACTGTTGGCTTCTGTTTTCAAAAAATTAGAAGGCGCAATAAACTAGTGCTGACACCTTCTGTTTAAACTTGATATACAGCAAATTATGGGAAATACAAATTTCTAAAAACATTTTTAAACAAATTCACACACAAAATGTTTCTTATTCAGTGAAGTAATTTACTTTTCACGATATTAAGGCTACGTTGGGATCTCAAATTTGGTACAACGTTTCATGGCTTTGCCCCAGACTAACCGGGGAATGTATCGAATAGTCCAAGTTTAACGGCATCAAAGTTGGTCGTGGTATACGAATATTTCGAAGCGAAATCAAATCTTCCAGTATCCAGCCATTGCCACCGCTAGACTCACACTCGTGAACGGCAATCTAAAACAAATTATCTCGTTAATTCTATTACTAATAGTTCAACAATCCACTAGCACGTTAGCATATTGGGCTAAGTTTAGATGACGCTCTACTTCACTTTTGATCTACCAAATCAAAAAGGGTGTCTGTTGAATAAGAACCAAATTTTACAAAACTCTACTATTCTAGGTGTTGATCAGTATGATTATGATTGGCTTCCTATGGCAAACTTTAAAGCCATATACATATTTGCTGTAAACTGCAGTGCATAATTCACTAAAAAATAGTTTCGCATATGTTTCAAGGCTTGAGACAAATCGAAAATTTCAGTTATAAATATCCGACCATCAGGGTGCAACCGGAATTACAATTTACCGGAACCGGAATTTGAAAATTTTACCGGAACCAGAACCGGAAAGTAAAAAATGCATTTCACCAAAAATTTCATTTTAATCTTATTTTTTTGCTCCATTATTTGTGAGATAACCCTAGTCGAACATAGGTATTTATTTTATTTGTTGTATCATAGATTTTCGTCGTCGAATGAAGTGAAATCCACATTAATGGCTTATATTAAGAGTACAAGTGGCTTTCAAAAGAGATTCTTAAAAATTATCAAAGTAAACAAAAAACGGCCAAATTTTTACACCGGAATTTTTAAATCCGGTAAAAAAATTTACCGGAACCGGAAGGTGGAAAAATGCCGGAACCGTAACCGGAATTCCGGTTGCACCCTGCCGACAATATAGAAAATCAAAGCCGGATGTTCACGGTTTGCTTTATGTGTAGTCGAGCATCCGGTTGCATCCTGCTAAGTACAACCACATGACAGCGCATTGGGCTACACGGACAAGCCAGGTGTTGAACATTAACAAGCAGACGTCTTCGAACAGTCTGGCCAGTGGCCAATAACGTACCTGGACGCTAACAGTGTTCTGCTTCTGTGTATTGAACGAATTTGACGGATCAACTGCACATGCAAAACGGCCGCTATAAGCACAGCTCATGCCCAGTGGTTTTCCTAAACAAACATTTAGCAAGCAATTAAGCGATAAACAGCTGGCTAACGGCATGTTAACACCTTTATGTTCACTCAAAAAATGTTATATAACCGGGTTTGTTTTAAACTCTATATTTAAAACAAAAACCGACTATGCTGGATTGGCGTGATGGCAATTTTGTCTTTTCAAATGCAATAAACTTGATGTTTTGTTTGTTTTAGCCGTAGTGTCTCACGCGATATTTTGTGTACGCACGTATATTAAAAGTTGCTACTTCGGTAGTCTCAAAAAGAGAATATGTATTTTTACGGCGACGACGATTTGGAATATTGGGGTGATCATTCCGCAGAAGAGCAAAACTGGGCACAGAGAATTGTCAGTGCAAGGGCACAACCCCGCCTCCCGCCAGGAAGAACCCATGATTAAGCTGCTGGTACGCTTAAACCGTTTTGCCTCAGTTTAAGAACAAACACTAACAGTGTAGTAATTATGAGTATTAAAGCTCACAAATTACTTTCCAGCTCAACAACTTGTTGTGGGGAACAAAAATTTCCAATGTGCAGAAGAGGGTTTTGCTGTCTTTAAAAGCCAGAACAAACTGTTCCAGAGAGAGAAAAATATTTCTGGAGGGTAGCATAGAAGCCGTTTCTGGCAATGGGCCCGTACTAACCATCCAGCTCAAGCGATGAATCTCCGTTTGCCTCCATCATTGTCCACTCCATCCAATCGTATTCAAACTCAACTGGCTCTGATTTCAATTTACTGTCACTGTTTGCAGTATATTTCGGTGAAACTTTACAACGCCAGAAACGCACCTAAAAATAAAAAATTACGCTTCGAAAAATATGCAAGTAGACATTTCAAATTTTAAGTTATGCAGCAGATGCTGTTTTAATTTCCGTCTCTCGTGCTTTATCCTTTATTAACAAACAAATTTCGCACATCGCTTACAGTAATACAAATGAAAACCCAACCGCAATAAACTACGATTATTTTCTGCTGCTACGTAAATTTAAACTTATATCCACCCCTAACAGGCAACATAACCCCACTATATCAGGACCTATGCCCGTTATGTTAAATGCAACTAGCACCTATCGCCAATTGACGATAGGACATGTTGTACCCTTAGAAACAGTTCGTGATGTGCTTCGACGTTCAACAAAAAATAGCGTTGCACCTATCCTTGCCAATGTGCCGAACTTCAGTTTCGCAGCCAAAGGAGGTTGCTTGTCTGAGGATCTATTACAAACTGGCAATAACTGCTACTTACAGTTGATACCTACCTTGTCATCAGTAGATGTTGTCGCAAACAAATACGGCGCCATACACGATGGATATATCGACGATGATGAGAGATGGCCAGCTGATGGTTTTGCATCAAGTACACGAACTGATTCTGGCAAAGGCAATAGTTGCTCGCAAACCTGACACCGAAAAACACTTAAAGACGTTAGTCATCAATGCCCATATAGAATGAAGACCAATCTTTACTACTTTTAATGGCTTCCATAGTGATAAGAGATTTAAATTTTAAACAGAAATCCTACATCATGAAAATCTCAACTGTGAACAGCCAAACGGAGCCAATTAGAAGCAATATCGGCAAAATAGAGTCTACAAAATTACTCGTTATAAATCTATCAGTAACTGTTAGCAAAGAGCACATTAATAATTACTGCATGTAACTGTTTGTCAAAACTTGCAGTCGGAAACCAGGCCGCCATAGCAACTTTTCCACTTTTACAAACAAGAAAAGGTGTATCCGGGGTAAACCGTCCTTCCTATCATGGAATTGCTTTCCAGGAAATTTTAAACATTCTGTCAGTTCCTAACACACGAAACACCCCTTACAAATCTTTTATAAAACCTGATACCCCTTTCCTATATCCTGGCTACGCCCATGTATGTTGCTCAACAGCACGATGAGACTGTTGCTCGTGTACAGCTGTTTACCTTTTTCGTATACACACTTAACGGCACCAAGTGACTGCTTCCTTGACTTTCGCTTATTCTTCGATCTAGACAAAACAAAATAAAGGTTTCTAATTCACACAAAAACGAAGCGCTCGATTTGCAACGGTTATCGCCTCACCTGTCAATTGAGAGCAATACGTTCGTAAAACAGACAAAAAACCGCGCAATCATACAAAAAGAAATTACATAGCGGTAAAGGACTTATAACATTATAGCGAATAAAACTTGGCAGTATTTTGGCAGCTTTAGTGACAAGTTAAATACATTATACAATTAAGCACCAAATTTCTTGTTTACAAAAATAAGCATTTCCACGAATCCCAGTTAATTAGAAAAAACAAAACACACAGTCTGACTTTCCAAATACCAGTATTAGCAAGAAATAGCTATTTGCGCATATGCCATTCAAAAAATCTTAATATACTCAATTAACGGTATAAGTTTACCAATTTCAAGCGTCATACAGTGATTTCTGGCTCATATACATCGCCTACATTTCAAATCAAGGCTTAGGTACACACTTAAACCTAGCCCTAAGAGTAAGCCTAAGTGGGTGTACATAACCCTTTCTATCTAAACCTACAAACGTACCAGCAACTGCCGACGATATCAGCTCAATTAGCCACATATGAATCATACATCGTGGATCACGACTATCTTTAGATTGTTTAGATACCAAAACCAAATAGAATCGTTCGTGAAATGACGTTGTTTTTCGGTTATTCTCAGCTGCAGTTTGTCCGTCCTGGCCAGAAAATGCATCGTGCGAGTGTCGACTATGAATGCCGCCAGGTAAAATTTGATCACCAATCAGTAATGTTTCTTGGAACGTGTGAAGCATGACAATGTCGCGAAAATGCTAAAAAACGGAAGAAACTATTACCAAACTTGCCGATAAATAAACATTAAATTGAACGCTAAATAAATACAAGGTTTTTGCATCGTTTAGCAACCAACAAATTGTGCAAATTTGTACAAATTAAACAAAAACAGTCACCCCTCAATATCACCGAATTATAAAAGAAATACATTATAAAATTCCGGTTAAATCATAGTTTTTTCAAAACATAAACCATTCAACTTTTCTGTAAATAAAACGTATTGCAAACCGAATTATATTTTGACAACATAGACATTAGATTTAAAGTCTATACATGATCTGGGCTCAAATGTGACATGAGATGTACCACCATATTCTGGTTGCAATTAATTCCAGATAAAATCATTACCAATTTTGAATTTGTCACCGGGCCCAAATCTATTACACAACCAGGTCTCGCGGTTGACTGGGTGGAAACTATATTTATTTGCGATTTTTCCGCTGGTAGAAGCAAACACACGTCATCGCTGGGCTCCGGTGACGTCATCGGGGAAGTACCAGTCGACCAGTCTCTTACTGATTTGCGACCAGTCTGAAACATACTATACATAATAAGCGATGTTGCAGGATTTTGGAAACGTGGTTACCTCCTCCAAAAATTTCTACGAAGTATTAGTGTATTATCAATTGAAAACTTTCCTGAAAAACCCATGGATGATGATTCCAGATAGGGACTTGACTGCAAACCTTCATGTACGCCGAACTATGACGTTCGACTGAAATTTATACTCACAATATTCTTATACAATGCTTGGACCCAATATTAACTTTGTGGTATTATTTCTTTCAGAGATTTCGGAGCAATTAAAAGCAATGACATGTAAGAATGCAATTGTCGTTTGAAAGCGACCTACCATTTACCATAAGCGTTTTTCCGTAAGGTCGAAAAGTTAATTTCGAATAGTTTCCATTGGAACATTGCCACTATTAGATAAAGTATTTTAGTACCTTCTTTTGCGTCTCATCTACATTGAAATGACCAACAGCCGCGCTACTCGTTTGTGTTGCTGATTTTGCATTATTCGCAAAGTTATTATTGTTATTACTGCGCTGATTCGCAATTTCAGCAAGCAGCGAGCGTGCAGCAATAACCGCTTGATAGACACGCAGCGAAACACCGTCGCTTGCAATAAAACACGAACTCGGTGAATTGCATACTCCACCAAACGTAGAACTAAAAACTTTTTTAAAGTATTACGTACAAATTTGAAATCAAGCCTATAAAAATTCATGTTTCGATCAAGTATTTACCAACTCTCCTTGCGGATAACTGGTAAAGTAAATTTTGCACCAGCCAATACAGAGCTTCCAACTTTGATTTTTCTGCAGTTAGTTAAACCTACTTGTAAAAAGTATTGGCTTGTTTGAAAACTAACTAACTACTTGTAAAAAGTATTTGACTTGTTTGAAACCTATTATTAACTGGTGGTAGGCCCTATATTTGATAATACAGCACCATGGGTGAAATCAAATTCATCTCATTTTGTAAAATTTGAGAAAATAAACTAAAGACGAAACAATTCCCACCAAACTTACACAATATTAAATGCGGTGCAACGCAGATGAATAACGTAAAATAAATTTATACAGTCGTCCAAACACTCAATTTCTGAACTGGCACGCGTTAGAAAACGCTTAGCCTACCTGGGCAAAACAGTTGGTATCCACGTCAGATGTGAGAATGCGGAATATTCACGACTGCTAATCCGAGCCAGTTCTTGAACACCTCCAGAGCGACACAGAGGACCAACAGGATTAACCTGAAAAATACTCTAGGCTCTTAACAATTAAGCATTTTTCTTGCGAAAATAAGTTCCTACAAAACGGCTGGGCTTCAGAGAAGTGCTTTAACTTGACTTTTTTTGTTTATAGTGTTTTACGAAAATGCAACCCCTGATCCATGCAATTACTTTAGTGCAGAGTAATAAGTTGAAGGCTAAATTTAATGCAGTTAGCGGCAATCATTGATTCTTTTGGCATACTAAACGTCTGAAAAAGAACGCTACCACTTTGTTCAAAGCTGCTAGACTTAGGTAAATTACTACATATTAAAATAAAAATCAGATCTAATAAGGTACGTAACTAACCTTCCATAGAATCAACCCTGAGTTATTTTCAACTACGGACGACGATTCTCCGTTAACAGTAGTGTTAACATTTGACTGACCGCGTTTAACGCTGCAAAAATCAACATTTATTTTTCAATAACCGCCAGACAAACGAAAGTGGTATAATATATTATGCACCAAGGGTTAACCTGATACCAAAAAAACTGGAGCCGGATGTAGAATGTTGCTGTAGTCGGATTTACGGTTGTATCATGAAGGGGCGCTCGATCTGCTCGACTTGAACTAAAGTGGCTCGACGCGCAAAGATAAATAATTTTTGGAATTGCAGTAAGTCAACCTGGTATGTTTCGGGTGCTAAACATGAACAAAATACTCAACATACGTCAAAACTAGAAATGACCTCGGAATTTAAATCGGTGCCACAATAAGGACACCACAAATAGTATAAACTGGTAAAATTTGAATAATTTACATAAGTTCCATTAAGCACACACGTACCGTTGTTTCTTGATATTGTACAAGCTTGACGTTAACAACAGTGGCAAAACTGGATGACATGTAATACTGCTGATTTTAAATCTGAAGCAATTATTAAGATTTTAACTTTTTTGATAAATCTTCACGGCGTCAAAAAATAATCTCAAAAACGATAACATTCATTATTTGATAAGATTCTCACCAAAATGTCAACCCAGATCTGGTCGCTTTTTGCATAGCACTTTGGCGTCGACAGAGCATTAATAATTTGGGATCTCAATGTATGCTATGTATGTTAACACTTAGCGAACCGCGTCCTATCAAGTTACGAATTTAGCAAGGTGCGGCCATGTATTAATTTACTGGATACTGGAACTGGATATGGATGCTGAATTTATTTACCGAAATCAGACATTAACCTTGATAATACACTAGTACAGTATTTGAAGTAATTAATTCTTTCAAAAGTATATGTGAAGCGAATAAAAATTGGTGGCTTTCACTGTTCTTTTTACTTCAGTGCTTCAAAACTTAAACTTCTTGACCTGCCTTAAAATGCAATTGCAGCAAAATGTTAAAGATGCCCAAATGAAAAAACAGTTTTGTGAAATTTCGGACCACCGTAAATATCCGGTAGGCTTATATCGGATGCCGAAACCGGATACGGACATTGGTTTTTTGCCGGATATTAGCGTATCCAGATATCCGGAACCTCCCTGGTTAACGAAAGGAAATTTTCAAAACTGTCACACGTCAACCCTACCGTTCGTAATAATGAAGACACATAACCAACATACACGGTAAGGTTTCTATGTGTATTCTGGTATCCAGCTGGGAATAATACATGTGAAATAAAGCATAACAAACAAAAAACTACTAAATATACTTACCGATGCCCACACATACGTGATCGATGGGATAAGCTTAAAATCGTCGTAAATTCTGACTGCTCATCAACACCCATTTGCCACAGATTTAGCGTTCCGTTATCATGCGTAGTAAGTAGAAAAATGTTATTTTTCGGTTGCTCGGGTAACTGGTGGTGGAGCGCTGCCGCATTTTGATTCGTCGCAAATACTGTTGTTCGGTTTCCTGATAAATTGGCACCAAAGAAATTTATACTAAACTACAAACAAACTGCAGTAGTAACATTATGACGTAGTTTTAATGTTACCAGCAGGTATTACAGTGCCAATATTTTAAACGTGAACATCATTTATCGCCAGCAGATAATTATAGACAATGTAATTTTTGAACCGATTGGCTTTGCGTTTCGAAGTTTATCTCATACCTACTATACACACAACATATCCTGCTATGTGTGGAATTTCAGATCATCACCTTTATCACAAACTAGCAGGGACTACAAGAATTGCTGTTCCAGCAGGGATTTCTGCCAAATCTCTATTTCTGTGTTCGTTGCAACACTCAAAGGCGCAGGACCGGAAATTTTCACGGTTTCGATATAAATTTTGAAGTATAAGCGTAAAGATAGCAATACAGTTTCAAAAAATTAATGAACGGCAGCTTTTTTCACACCTTGCGTTTGGTCACAAATTCCTCACATGTTTAATTATCTGACGACATGATACAATATTCCAGATTATAATCGTTTAGTGCTATATCTTTGCAATTCCTGTTCCGGCAAAAAAATTAATTCATGTTCGCGCTTATGGTGAAATGTAGTTCCTATTGGAATCCTGCCAACCCCCTCGCGCGAATAGACACTGTTGCTCAGGTCGTTGCGTTGTTCTATTTTACTTGTCTCTAGGTTGATAATCACATCAATCAATCAGTCAGTTTTTCGTTCTTAATTAGAAAGATGAAGGTCCCTCGCCCATGCCGCGGTACCGTGGTCGTACGCAGCCGAGGGCCACCACTAAGCCATACCTTGCTGTCCTGTAACTGAGACACCTGAAACCGGCTGTTGCTGATCAGATACAGTTGACGCCACATTATGTCGTTGTAAAACGTCAACAAATATTGGATCGTGCGGGTTGAATGTTGCCAAATTATAGTGAAGAGAAACTGCATCCGAAAGTGGCAATGCATGCGGCAAACGAGAAGAGAAATTGATTTGGGGCTGTCGATTTAAATCGTCCAGATGATCAACTGTCCTGTAAAGATAAAGGTTAGCGAATGAACGGAGGTTATTAAATTTTGATGAAATCATAGATACGCAAAATTACTCAGTTTAAACAATGCTTAAATCGCAAATTTAACCATATAATCTGTAAGGCGTTGTCAAAATTTTATTTCATAACAAAAATATTTAAAATTTGCTTAAAAGGTAAGACCAGTTTCATAAATTGCAAAATAATTCGCAACAATTCCATAAAATCAACGAAAAACTAAACTAATATATTATACAGCGCGAACATGGCATTAGGCTGTCATAGTCGGTGGTGGTGATCATATTCAACCGTTAAGTAAATCGATGCAATATCGAGTCATCCGAAAAAACAGTTCGGTTTCTTTACACAAAATGCTAACTGCCGCTGCCTAAAGCCCCATACACAAACGCGGATGTCTCGACTATTAAATCAAACATTAACAGCATCATATCATAGTTAACATGCAAATTTAAGCTGTTAAACAACAATGCGAATCGCATAGTCCAAAATGGAGATTGAATATAGCCGACTAGTACAGTTTGTCTACCCAGTGGACAACGGAATAAGCTCAAATCTTGTGACAGTAACACTTGGCGGAAAAAACGCGTAAGCTATCTAAATTTGTCGCAGATGGAAGAGTGTATTACACCGATGAACTCTAAGGCAGCGGCACGACCCGACTTAGTTTTCCTGAGATTCATCAAAGCTCTTGGTCCAGTGGCGAAAACGCTATTTCTTGAATGCATGAATGTATAATAGCATAGTGGGTACGTTGATTAGAAGAAAAATCTGCCAAAGACCTAGGACCACATCGCTATGTAAGCCCTAGCTCATGTTTGGAAAAAACAAAAGAGCGTCGACAATTTGAAAGAAGACTACAGGGTTCGGTATCTTTATTATTGCTATTTGCTCTCCACATATCAAACAATGTAAGACAAGTCATACCAGCGGAAGTCCAAGCGAACTTGTACGTTCATGATGTGGCGACTTCAGTTAAACGTGACGCAGCTACCGAACCCGTTCAAGAAGAGGTGTCCGCAGTGGCTGCTTAAAATGTTACAAACAAACTCTCATTAAATCAAAGCAAATATAAAATTAACTATTCTACAAAGGAAGAGCGAAGCTCAGTGGAACCCTGATATCAACATCAACAAACAGCAATTGAAATTTAATCCCAATCCTACGCTTCTTGGCATCAAATCTCAGCGACAGCAAAGAAGGATTGATGATGGAATTGTACTGGGATGTACAAATCCATTTGTAGAAGCGTTTTAGACAACAGAGTTGTGGCATGGTTAACTGGGATCTCAACCACAAACATGTACAATTAATTCGGCCATAATGACAATAATCAATAAACTTTGCAAGGAATCCTCGCTGACATTTGAAATTGGCTGCGCGAATGCCCAGCACAGGCAGCCAGTCGTGCAAATTTTCTCCACGAGTTGACCACAAACCTCAACGTCTTATTCTCGAATTCATGACGAGTTGGTTGCGTTGGCACCGGTTTTCCTTAGAGACTAGTGACGCGTAGTGTCGACAAGAAAAACAACAACAACACGATCCATATCAGCAATCTACTTCCAAAAATCATAGCTTTCTTTAACAACTTCAACACACCACTGACAGTATTTGCGAGTTTATTGTCCAATGGCTTCCAGGACGCACTCGTCCCGCGGACAATGAGTCATCAGACCGAACAACTAAACAAGAGTGATGGCAGACAACGTACCGTTCATAAATCGCACTTGCAAAATAAGCAGCCAAGATAGCGCACCTACTACATCATCCTACCGCTCTTCACTCATGGTTTCAATAAAAAAATTCACAACATTAAATCAAATAAGATCTGGTCATTCAATTGCTCTCCATGCCTATAACAGGATACATGGAACAAACATAAAATGCAGACATTGCAGTGTTGCCGAGGAGGATGTCCAGCAACTTCTCCAATGCCACTTGCAAGATAAACTGAGATATTCTCTGATCAACTCTACAGATCTACCGCTTTCGGTTATGGCTACCCAGGCCGTACAGGCTTTGGCGTATCTGCGCACATTTTTCTGTCAGACGTTCGCTGCCACAACAACAACAACAACAACAACACAATATGGTATTACAAACTCACCAAACTAACAAACTTCCATCAATTGGATGAATTGCAAACAAAACATCAG
The DNA here is from genome assembly GCA_030248215.1 of Enoplolaimus lenunculus. Classification (NCBI taxonomy): domain Eukaryota; kingdom Metazoa; phylum Nematoda; class Enoplea; order Enoplida; family Thoracostomopsidae; genus Enoplolaimus; species Enoplolaimus lenunculus. Next base: position 17,727 of record JASANG010003051.1, on the reverse strand, counting down.
ACGTGTTGTGCCAGTTCCGAACCAATGCTTCCATTCCTACATCAAGATGATCATGTGAAGGCAACAGCACTCCAGGAGTCTAAAACAACAATTTTAGATTCACAACGCATGTGTATCGACGGGGTTATCTGATTTGTTTAAGCTAACCCTAGGCTTGGGATCAGATTCAAACTCGATTTATATAATCCTTCCTCGTCTACAACTTAACTTAACAGAGTTACAAATGCTACCGGCGATTGCGTTTACCAAATCAACAAATATTGCATTTGCAAATCAGTTTGTCAATGCAGTCTTGCAACGAACAACTCGCAAATATCGGAAAAAATCATAACTAATTATAACCATTTTTAACGAAAAACTGATCTGCACCTCTCCAGAATGGTACGACGGGGTGGTACTATGAGAGCCGTTAGCGAGATTTGACGCCAAAATTCCCCCAGGTACACCATTCGCTCGTAATTGTTGTTGTAACAACTCGTCAGTCAAATCTTCAACGCCGTCTATCATTTCGACGATCTCTGCATCGTGGTCACCTCTTTTATCTAAAATAACAAATCTGCATGTAAGCACAAGTTCAAACTATCCAGTACACAGTCACGGATTTAGCACTATATACAGTGTTCAAACATTTGGCAAACAAAGCAACCAAGATGATAAACGCAGTAATAATACTAAATTTTTGACTGAAAACTTTGGTTTTGATATCTGGTGTAAGAAGCTTAGGGCTTTGTAGCCTCCCTTAGAACAGCCAGAACTGCAAAACATTTTTTACATTATCATTGAGCGCTCTTAAAACGAAATGAAAATAACGAAATACGCAATGTAAAATTTTCTCTTTCTTAGCATTAAACAACCTGTCAAATTCTGACATAAATAGTGTTCTGTTTACAAAATTAGACCCGCTATTGGCACAAAACAACCTTTATAAACAAGCATAGCGCCAAAAAAACCGTCGTACAAACAAAATCACTCACCTTGATACTCAGCTCCTTGCTTCCCTGCAGCAGGTCCATTCGCTTGCGACAGTACCTTATCCCCTGCGGCAACTGAATTTCCAGCATTGTACGACCCTGCAATAGTAGCATGTCGATTCTCTGACGATATCAAGGCTTCAGCGAGCAACTTTTCAGCAGCCAACGAAAACATCAGCTCTTTGTTGTTTAACCAATGCACAGCAAAGCTACACAGTGTATCGCAATCTTCGTCATATTCATTCGGAGACACTGTTGCAGTTGACATATGCTTGGTCCAGTCTGGCTTATTTCCTTCGTGTGTCGGTGTGCCATCTATCGAAGACATACCTCCTGCATGTATAGCACAAGTTGGTTTTGACATCGATGGAACAAGATAACAGTCTAAAATCAAAAGACTACATCGGTAACGCCATTTACCGCAAAAAACGTGAACTAGTCGACGCAATACGAAATCAAACCGTTTTAGTACCTGCAGTTTTTGTATCTACCAGGCCGGACAGATAGCCGGAAATTTAAGCTCTACTTTTATATTATAAATCAGCATCGCTTGTCTGACACGCTTTTATATCATGACTGAAAACTTTAATCACGACAGGACAGACCTTACATTCAGACCTTACATTATTAGCACTGTCTAAAAAGGTTATATAAACCGCGAAATGCCCTAACCACTACGTAACAAGGTTACTGGTATCAGTTACAAACTGAAACCGTCTCCCGCATTGGTCGCTTTCGCACAAAGATGCAAATCTATTGGCAAGTGGAGATGTACCGGCTCGCTGGTTCAAAGGACCAATACCGAAGCTGCGACCCCCACGTCCAGCTTCACTCCGTCAAAAGTCAATCAATTTGGTTATGGAGCGGAAATGGAAGTCAGTCGGGTTTTTGTGGAGGGATCAACACAAGCAGGCCTTGTTGATCCTTGCCCTATTATTCATGGCTGGCACTGAGCAAAACCCTGACCCTAACTGTGGCCGAGTATGGTACTGCTGCTACTGTAACACGAAGATGAAGACCGAATCCTCTGCTAAGTGCAAGAAATGAAAAGATTACGCACAGCTCAATGATGACTGCTGCATCAGGCTACGCCACTCGCATGTATGCCTTCGATGCGCGAAAAAGCCCCATAAGGAAGCCAACAACCAACCAACCAACCAACCAAAAAGATTCGTTTCATGCAATGGAACTGCAATGGAATCGGCAAAAAGAAGACCGAGCTGGAACACTTCCTCAAAACCAAAGGCGTCCACGTTGCAGCTATTCAAGAATCAAAGCTGTCAACGAAAAGCAAAACACCTAACTTCATCAAATACAAAGTGCTGAGAAGGGATCGAGGAGTAGACGGAGGTGGTGATCTGCTTCTGCTCATCCACGAAAGCAATATGTTCGAACCGATCGAATCCCCGTGCAATGAAAACATGGAATCTCAAGGCGCAGCTTTACAAATAGGAGAACAGAGAATCTCAGTTATCAAAGTATACATACCACCAACGAACAGCTGCGATCCCGGTTTTGCACCAACGATCTCACACTTCCTTACCCAAAACGACGCATTGATCCTAGGTGATTTCAATGCTCACAACGAACTATGGAGCTCAACACTAAGTGACGGCCGTGGAACGAAGTTTGCGGAAGAAATTCAAGACTCTGCCTGTAGTTTCCTCAATCTAGACCAAACCACGCGCATCCCGAGCAATGGTCAAGACACATCACCAGACATATCCATCGCAAGCTCCAAACTACTACACCGTTTGACATAGAGACCTCTATCAACCTCAGCTCAGATCATGTGCCAATCAGCATCGATCTGGATACAGGTATCGAAGAAATAGCGGTCAACACCCAACACAGAACATTCATCAATCTGTCAAAATCGGACTGGAAGAAATATACCGAAGAAACCCAGAAGATGTTTTCCGAACTGGTGCTCCCTGTCGGAGTCAACGAAGCTGAAAGCAACTTCACCGCCATCCTGAATCACGTTGGCAAACCCTGCATCCCAGCCGGCAGGATACCTAAATACACGGGCCCTGGTATCACGGATGACACAAAGAGGATGATGGAATCCCGTGACGAACTGCGGAAAACGAACCCCAGATCCGATAAACTTGCAGTGTTAAACAGTGCGATCTCAAAGCAGCTGCAAGGAGAAACCGCCACCGCTGGATCGAACACCTATCCATCTTTGATTGCCATACGTCCGTGAAGAAGCTCTGGGATACCTATATAAACAACTCAAGAACGAAACTGGCGAAAAACATCGGGATAAAATTTGAAGACAAATGCGAAATGAAGGCCAAGAGGTTAGCCAAGAAATTCAACAAGATCTTCAGCAACGCCAAACCCCACGTCTCAGACCCGCTAAACAGGATACAACTCCGGAAAATCTAGCAAATGGATCATGCCGACAACGTCATCATCTCCGAAGAGGAAGTATCTTCCGCAATCTTAAACTCAAAAAAACTCGAAGGCTGTCGGTCCTGATGGCCTAACAGTGTTTCACCTGAAGAACCTAGGCAAGGCAGGAATCAGATACCTCACCTACATCTTCAACACTTCACTTCACCGCGGCATCATACCCACAGTGTGGAAGAAGTCAACAATCATTCCACTGCTAAAACCGAACAAGCCGGAGGAAGACCACAAATCGTACCGTCCCGTATCACTACTATGCTCATCGGTGAAGGTCTTGGAGGGATGTCTGTTAAGCCCCCTGAAAACTCATCTACCGGTGCAGTTACATCAGCATGGCTTCCGACCAGGCCATTCGACCACCAGCGCTCTCATGAACCTCACAAACGATGCACCCGAAGGGTTCAACATGAAACCCCAGAGAGAACGGTAATAGTCTAATAGTGGCATTGAACCTTACAAAAGCATTTGACATGGTCAATCACCGCCGTCTGCTTCAGGACATCAACGACACTACGCTGCCCAAAGGCATCACAAAGTGGCTCGCTAACTACCTACACGGAAGAAAGCCCAGACAAGTTTCAGAGATGAGGTATCACCTTTCCGAAACATTCACACGGGCGTGCCACAAGGCTCCACCATAAATGCGCCAACTCGACCGGCAAACATCAAGCTCGTCTCATACGCAGATGACTTCACGGTGTACACAAACGGTCACAACAAAGAAGAGCTATCGCGACGATTGAACGATTATATCCCGGAGCTCATAGACTTCTTCGAAAACAAAGGACTGGCGATCTCACCAACAAAATCAACCGTGACCATGCTGATGCCGGACCCCAGTGAATTCAAACACCACCCACAGATCATCGTTCATGGGCTGCCGATCCCCATAGAGCAGAACCCTATAATCCTTGGCGTGACGCTCAACCCAAAACTAAAATTCCACAAGAACACTGAAAACGCGTATTCACGAGTCAGACAACGAATTAACATCCCGAAAGCTCTAGCTGGCTCAACATGGGGTCAGAACAAGAAAACGATGATAATGACATACAAAGAAGTCGGGAGATCGGTGATACATTCTGCCTGCCCGGTCTGATATCCGAACTGCTCGAAACCACAAGTGCAAAAGCTCCAACGTTTACAGAACGATGCCGTTAGGACAGCAACGGGTAACCTAAAAATGGCCTCAGAACACCATCAGCACTCCGAAGCGAAGGTGCTCCCAGTCGCAGACCATAGTGCTATTCTGACGTGCCAATATTACGCTCAGTGCTGAAATCAAGGCGCGGATGTCCGAAATCTACTCAACAACAGTAGCAGTGGTCAAATCAAAATACCGCAATCAGGTGGTGCTCGGAGGGTACCCACCACCTCCAATCGACGTCTCAGAAATGAAAGTGGACCGAGCCAAGCGTTCAAAGATAACACAATTACGATCGGGATACTCCTTCCTGGTGCACAGCTACTGGCACAGGATTGATGCAACAATCCCAGACAAATGTCCGAACTGCGGGTCTACACCACACAACACCATACATCTCTTCAACTGCAATGCAAAACCCACAACGCTGACACCCGAGGACCTATGGCGAAAATCGCTTGAGGTCGCTCAACTTCTTGATCTATAACCGATCTGCTGGACGACACTGACGGCCACGACAACAACAACAAACTGAAACCCGAGAGCCAACCCACTTGTTGAACCGTTACCGAGAAACACAATGAACTTTTCCTAACCAAAGTTTGAACTCGTTATTCGAAGGTGCTTAATGTTTTACCATAAAAACTTCGAATCTTCTAAGAACAAAAGGTTAGCTTTTACAATTAAACGAGTAGCCGCGCAAAATTTTATTTGTCATTTAGAAATGAACAAATAACCAGCTAAATACCGATGCTTGGCGAGACCACTTATCCCTGCTAGCTACCTTCCGCATGAAAAATGTCGACCGCCCAATTCTAGTAGCGAGGGATCATTCGAAAACTCAGCGCAATGTAGTTCTTACCGTTGTCAGCACTTATCGTCGACACAATATGAAAATGGTACACGGTTGGGAGTTCGAGAACCGAATCAAGGCCGTAACTGCCTCCGGTACCAAAATGATCCATCGCGACAGGTTCGACACCTGCTGAATCATTGTCTGGCAGCCAAATTGCAATATTTTGGGTCGACAAACTGTTTGTTAGACCACCAGCTCCGGTTGCGTCATTGTGACTCTTCATCAATTTACGTTGATGTTTTGTATGTTTTGAATGACTGCAAAAAACCAAAATGACAAATTTGATAGCTGCCATAGTTAGCATCGCTCATATTATGTTATGTAGCCAGGTGCTAACTTATATTTATTTCATGGAGGTAGTAAATGGCTTAGGATTTTAAAACCCAACTTTCAATTCTTGAGTACAAAATTCAAAACGCTTCGCAAAACTCCAAACTTCGCTCGGAACTTCGCTTCGCTTAATAAACTCAAAGTTTGACGAAGCTTATTTAAATATAAACCACTTTGCGAATCCATTGCCACCTCCCAATTATCTGTAATATCCAAAACATTAAATTTCCATCGAAATAACTTAGTTCACTGCAAACACACACGGTAACAATTTCTAATTTTATAAACCTGCCAAAGACAGACCAGTCTTATAGCTTAAACACGAAAGGTACCAACGTGCAACGGACAGGCCTCAAAAACTTGCTGACTGAAACATCAAAAACTAAGACGCAAGTTTTTGCTTATACATGCATGATTTACTTCGCGCCTGAAAATTTCCCACATAATGATCCAAATTGCAAAAATACTTACATTAAATGCTTCAGCCGACTGTTGAATTTATTCTTCTTTCTCACGCCCGGCTTGGTAAACAACTTTTTGCCTGAATTTCCTCCCAGATCATTCACTGAACCAATGCAAGCGTCATCAATTATCTGATGTGCATGATCTCCTGCTTGTTGATTTCCCACAATTGGATCGTGTGAAGCAACTGCGGTCAGAGTACTGTACTCTCGCGGTCCAACGGTGGGTATTTGGCCTTGTGCACCGGCGTAATCGTTCAGGCCCGCAGGACCGCCTGCTGACATCGTTGATCCGCAGTCTGGCGGAAGTGTCTCGCTCCAAATTCGGCAAATATGATCACGACACCAACTAATTAAAACGTTTCCCACACAATGTCTAAAATAATCTAACATATAAATATCTGATAGAGCTTTACGTTATTTTTAGTATAATAGCCTCGACTCTTTCTCTTCCTTTTGTGACGGTGACTTCCCTCGATACTTTGGCTACAAAAACTAAGACGGCACCGCATCAGGTTGCAACCCGAATTCCGGGTCCGGTAGGGAAATCCGGTAATTTTCGCTATCCGGTTCCGGTAATAAACCCGGTATTTTTTACCCGAATTTTCCAGTATTTTCGGTATTAAAAACGTTCTCATTTCAAATTTTAAGAAAAATTGGCAGGTTTCCTGCTACCGCATTTGTTTCAGAATTTTGGCATTCTAAACAACGTGTTTACACCACTATAAGCGATAAAATAGCGTTACAAATGAATTTTTTTGATAATCAATATTTTTGTTATCCGTTTCCGGCTAAGGTTCCGGTATTTTTTAACTTTCCCGTTCCGGTCTCGGTTTCGGTATTTTATAATTCCGGTTGAACCCTGCGCCGCATATCGAAAATAACAATCCAAAGTCACATTGCTACTAGCCACAGGTTTCATTAACGATGATGCAGAAATCAAAAGCATACATTAAGAAAACAATTGTATAAGTTTTGCGGTGGTGAAAATACTGTGCACACGCAAAAATACTTACTGCGGCATATAACGTCCTGTTTTTCGCCATTCAAAACCGACAACGCCAACTGGGTGCGGCAAATACGTGTATGCAAAGCTTAAATGATGCGCCGATGATTCTGTAAAAAATATCGTACGATATATGAATATCAAAATCTAGGTCTATAATCTCAAAATCGTATAGCACCTATTACCAGTATTTTCAAATGACGAACTCCTGCTTTTGAGAATTACATGACCTATCACCAGTTGTCCGACGCACAATTGAGAATACGGCCCTAGACCCGGCTAAGACTCAAATATAATGGAAAAACGAGCATGTATGAACCTCAGAGGCTTCCTTAAATATGTTAATTTATTACGATATGAAATCGTTTGATTATCTGATTCTCCATCATATATATACAGCTTAGCTTTGCGTATCTTACCCTCATGGCTTACCACCAGGCTTCACAAATTATAAATATCTTACCGAATTTCTCTTCGTACCAAATCCGAATAATGTTATCGTCCTGAAACAAACGCTCTAGTTACAGTGCACGCATCAGTTTATCCTACAAAAATTAATTGAAATATATTCAAAATGCTGGCAAATAACAATTTTAATTCAATTTCAGCAAGCAAATTGAAAATTAACATTCCAAATTAAAAAAACAAAAATCTAATTGCTACATACCAGACCAGCCGTTGCAAACAATAGACCATCCGGTGAAAATTTCACGTGTTTCAACACCGACGGCAATCTATAAACATAGATTTGGATATTAGCACACTAATTTAAATCAAAACAACTGAAACGTTTCGATGTATTCCATATGCATTATTCACATAGCTCTACCACCAGTTGCGGTTAGTGACATATACTTGAACATGGGAACTACGACAGTTACGAAGCGAAATCTGCACAGAATTTAAGGCTGAGTTTAATCGAACAATGTGCCGAACTACGGAACTCGTTATTATATAGTTCAAAAGTTCGGTTACACAACTTACCACCAACTGGTAATAGCTGCTACGTACATTTGAGAATACTGGCATCTATAAATACACACGTTACTGTTAAAATTTACCAGTAATATATGAATAACACGTCATCTTGAGCAATTTTCAGACTCGGTTAATTGTCATGGTTTGGAACACGACCGCGATTTACCCTTAATTCTGCCTGTGAAAGTTTTCATTTTGCCAATTCCGACAGCTGACGCTTACTTGGTCTTCCAAAAACATGCCCAATTCTTGGTTGCTTCATCTCGTGCTCCTTTACGGCTCAGTACAGTTGCATCCCCTCCTCGCTTGCTAAGATTCACAACATCATTGGAATGCAATTGCGGTTGATGGTCAGACATTTCGTCGTCTGAGCTCGGAATGCCAAATTTAATCACAGGAACGTGCGATTCAGGACTGACAATTGCAGAACGGCCACCACTGCTACCAATCTCTGATGAAACAACATTCCCGCTTGGAAATTCGGTTGACGGCAGATCGCCGAAAGCGTGTTGGTACTGTTCAGTGAGCCAATGATGCTGCCACATTTGCAGTTCATTGTCGCAACTAACCAATAAGCGTAGCCCTATAGACAATACAAAGCACACCAGTGAGTAAACATTAAACTACACCAACAAAAACGTCATTTAAGAACGATTACAAAGAAAAAGTGTTCTGAAATCAATTAACCCCAAATGCATTGTAAAGACTTGAATAAAGAGAGAATAATTAGTGATAGTTCAAACATCCCGGTAAAATTAACATCAAGTTTCGTGTGTAGAAAAAAATGGCAGTACGTACGAAACAAAAATTTGAGCAATGTTAAAAAATAGGATTATAAAAAAGTTTTAATAATTTACCGTAGGTCTGCATAAATCAAATTAATTCACAGATAATTGTATTTTTTTTATTTTAAGCATCATTTTTATTAATGTTTGAAAACAAATCTAAAGTTTAATTTTTATCCAACAGAATCGTTACAGAAGTAACCTTGAAGTAGCAAGTTGTCTAAACTGTGATTTGTGCATGTACAATTTGAAATACGAATAACAAAACTACAAAAATACAAACCAGCTTTTTCGTTTGATATAAATATTTCTCGTGTTGTGTTCCAAATTAAATCACTACAATCTTCCTTTCAAATTGACTTGGCGCTTATTGTTTGATACATACTTACATAAAAAAGTCTAAAATTGGGACAGATTAAATACGCAATAAAACAAAATTGAAGTCTGGCCGTAACTTCTTAAGTCAAAATGATACACAAACACAATTAAATGCCGTAAATACCAATATACGCAAACTCAACAGACCTTCAAGATTCCATGACAAATTCGATACAATGCCGCCGATATATGTACATCCTGTTTCGATCCAGCGATAATCGAGCTTCTAAAGCAAAGACGTAAGCAAAAGTATACATATACTGAAAACATATCAATACATTAGCAAAAACTATTAATATTTCGAATGCATTCTTTTGGTACCGAAAGTGAAACTGAAAAATAAATCACATGAACCGAATGTGTGTGACAGTGAAACACACTTAAACTGGCAAGTTGCTTATCACTGATCAAAATTTTAGTTTACGCTTATACGACCATTGAACAACCATGAATTAAGTATATATTGAATTAGAAACTCGACTTACATGATTACTAGTATGATGCAACAACGGACTTGGCTCAAATATTCTCACCAAATCATAATATGCCCCAGCTATCTAAAAATAAATAAGAATTGTTGTAATCGGCGGCCAATAAACACATATTCATAACCTTCTTCCGCCAGTTTGCGGCGACACGGTATCTTCAGATTTTCATTGGTATCAAAACAAAATTTAAAATAAAATCCAAACAATGTTTAGTTAAATTTTGATTATTGCAAGAGTAACACACTTTTCCTGTCTCCAAACAACAGTCCACACAGTTGACTTGAACATTTCCATGTGTCGAACCAGGAATAACTTGCACTCGTTGAAAATCACTCGCCAATATAACAATATCGCACCCAACGGCACATGCCTGAAACATTGAAGTGGTATCAGGTTCATAATATACAGTTGAAATACTTTCAAGTATATAACGGTTGCAGATGTGTTATAACAGTACGTTATGTATTGTTTGTTATAGCAAATAAAATATATATAGTAGTAGTAGCGGTACCTACGTGCGTCCACACCACTTCAATAAAACATTGGGCGGCGTGAGCAACGTTGCCTTGAAAATTGGTACACGTGGCTAATGGTTGGGCTGTACGGAATCACTTTGAACACGTAAAGATAACAATCAGTTGAAACTACGAATGATTTTCATACTTTTTCAAACAAGAACCGAGCGTGCGGTTCTCGTTTCAAGAATATGAAAATCAAAAAAATTATTGTACACAGTATTTTTATTTTCCCATGGTTTGCTGTACACAATACATAATATATAATTGTTTATTTTCCCACTGTTAGCCACTACATATGTATTACGTATATTGTAGCTCACATTTATAGTTATCTTTGCGTGTTGTAATCTGGGCCCAGTTGGCACCGGCCCGGCCCCGGTAATAACCCTGGCCCCAATATGTATTTAAATGAACATACCGTAAAATTTATTCCTTCAACACTACCAACAGCAAACGACTGTTCGCCAGGATTTAAAGCTCCGGTTATTATCTGATGGATTTCCATCGCAAAATCATAACTTACACGTGTAGGTAAGTACTGTAACAATTACAAACGGAAAGTAAAAACGACACAAAAGTACGTACCGTCATGTGATGCTTGTCACCTATTCATATTCAGGTACATATGGTCGGGGCTTCAGGCCTATTAACTAAGCAACTGGAAAAGCAGATTCACATGGGTGGCTCGAACTCTCAACCTACCGCATCACGTAGCCCGCCTCTTCAACTGCATTTATCGCAGACTAGGTATAAATTGACTCGTATGCTGTCGGCAAGCGCACTGTAAGAGTGGTGAAGGTCGTCCCTTGACCACCCATCCTATTTTGGACTGGATAACGTACTCAAAGTGCGTCAGTTTATCATTGTGTTCACGGTGTTGCCCCCATGTCAGTCTAGGTAGAATCGGTCGGGACTATCGCTTTAAACCAGCGACCTACGGAACCTTAAGCAAACACTCTACCACTGCACCACTTAGTACGTCTCACCAAAAGCTTCTATCGCCGACTATATGTCAACAGTATGCTGCCGGCTAGCATACAACACAAAGTGCATTGCATATATTGCATGCACCAGGACAAGCATGTGTCATATGCTTGCATGCCTCAATTATCACCAAGGTCGACCCTTGACCGCCAATCCCATTTGGACTGCATCGTATGGAGAGGCCTCGATGTCAGCCTATATAGGCACGGTCGGGAACTTCAGACCTAAGCAGCTGGAAAATCACGCTTACATACATGGGTTGCTCAAACTCTCAATCTGCGAAACCTTAATCGAGCGTTTTACCACTGCGCCACGCAGCCTGCCCTAATCAACTGCATTTATCAACGTTTATGTCAGTCTAGGTAGGAACCGGGACATCAGACCTTTTTACTAAGCAGCTGGAAAAGCGGACTACAGCGGGGATCGAACCCTCAGCCTATTTGTCCTTAATCGAGCACTCTACCATTGCGCCACGTAGCCCGCCTGTCCAACTGCATTTTTCGTCGACTGTATTTGTCGACCGTATGCTGCCAGCTAGCATACATACAGTGCACTGCATTATATTGCATGTGCACATAACAGACAAGCATATCTCACATGCTTACATGCCCTTATTTTTTCAACAAGGTCGTCCCTTGACCGTCCATCCTATTTTCGACTGGATACCGTGTTCATAGCGCGGCAGTTTGCCATTGTGCTCACGGCGTAGCCCCCGTGTCAGTCTAGGTAGGAACCGGGACTTCAGACCTTTTACTAAGCAGCTGGAAAAGCGGGCTAGAGCTGGGATCGAACTCTCAGCCTATGGATCCTTAAGCGAGCACTCTACCACTGCGCCACGTAGCCCGCCTGTCCAACTGCATTTTTCGTCAACTATATTTGTCGACCGTATGCTGCCAGCTAGCATACATACAGTGCACTGCACTATATTGCATGTGCACATAACGGACAAGCATGTCTCACATGCTTACAGTTTACATGTCGACCTGTACGCTACTGTCGACTTTTTGAAAAAAATTTTATTAAAAGGAAAAAATAATAAAAATTCTGCATTATAATGCATGTGCACATAACGGACAACATGGTCGAACACTACGGCAACAAAACTAAACGTGACGATGCATTATTAAAGAAGAAAACAGGCATTATGGTTTCAAATACACTTCTTATACTCATCGAATGCGAAAAACATGCCCATTCAATTATAGCACGAAAATCAAAACACAAAACGAACCTACTATTTCAACTAGCAAAGTCATTACTGTTCAGCAAATAAAAACATTATGAATTATGTAGCAACAGTCGAAAGTCATTTGTGGCATAAATCACCATACGGTTTCAGGAATAAATAAGCGTTTGCCTACAATTTGCTAGTTATTTTTTACGACTTTAAGACTATAACCTGCAAAAATCTAAATAGTAAAAGCTTCTGAACCATTAATTACTTTTCTGCAAGCAAAACCCATTTTGAAAAAGTTTGACTTGATTTAGAGCTGCAACGCTTAGGTAATATTTCGAGTTTATTGTTGATCAAATTTAAACATGTTTCTAAAATATGAAGCCCGAAGAAATATCATTGAAATATCGCTCAACCATATGTCGAATATAACCAACGGAACAAATATAGTTTGGTGACCTATACTTTCTGCCGGGCAACGGCGGATCCATGGGGGGCCACCCCGGCCGTGGCCCCCTCAATAGCATCTCAACAAAAATTATATAGAGTGTCAGATAGCAGGCAGTTCTAAATCTGAATTTATGTTGCCACCCTGTTTTTAGATCTAAATTGCGTTGATGCCTTAGTTTTATTTTTGAATCATCTCAATTGAACGAACGTACAGAAGTCAATTTTATCGCAATAGTTCGTGGTTTGTGTGTGTCAAAAATAAGTTTATTCCCTATGAAATTCCCCCATTATGAGATCCTGGATCAGCCACAGGTCTTGTATCCAGTCAGCCCAACAATCTTGGGACTAAGTATGGTAAGGCGGCGAAACGGCGAGCCCTCCACAGTCTAATCCGGCCGTTTTATAGTTCATACACTTAGAAAAAATTATCCGACCATGGACGTTTTATCTCAAAACTCACAAACCTTTTATTGCAATTATTAAATATTCGCACTGGCAGTAGCCTTAAATCCGCAACGTAGACTGAGTCTAAAGTCTAAACTTATTAAGCTTTAATCCGCAACTTCAACATACACTTATTACTGCACCTAGCCTAAGCCTAAGCCAAAGCAAAACGCATAAACCTGACAAAGCATTTAACAAATGTTAAATGATCTCCATTATACGCACGAAGATAGATAGGTACATAATTACGGACAAATGCAATTGTAAGTACCACATTGCAGTACGCCTCTAACAATGATACGATTATTAAAAAACCCAGTTGTGCTTCGATGGTTCAACGCGAAACTTTAAAATTTAAAAATGAACAAGTACACTGCAAAAATTGTGAGTCACTTTGACTCCCTCGGAAAAGGGCTCTACGAGGCTACACAAACTGAGTCAAATTCGACTCTGCCAGAGTCAAACCTGCGACTAGTCTGCGTAGTCCTGCAGAGCCTATTTCGAAGAGAGTCAATTTGAGTCACCATTTTTTGCAGTGTACATGTACTGTAGTGACCCGGATAAAGAGGGACACATACTGATTCATTTTTAACTCATCCCATGACTTGGACCCAACACCCATCGTTTTATATTTTATGTTTCGGTTTTAAAGATGATTTGCTCGGAAGCATTTTGGTTGATTTGTGAGGAGTGGCGCCCAAACGAGTTTTATGGTCATGTATGAGATTTAAGAGCGGGGTGCAAAATTAGTAAATGGCGGCGTATTAAATTTTAATAGAAACCACCGCTACGGCGGATAAGGCTACGCCAGGCGAATATAAAAGCAAAAAAGGGGAGGAGAAAACGCCATGGCGGATAGTTTTTTCTAAGTGTATGAAGTAGTAAAACGGCAGGATTAGAGCTGTAGGAAAGGCTCGCGGCATTTCGCCGCCTTCTACCGGACTTAGTCCAGTATGTTGGGCTGACTGGATACAAGACCTAGTGGCTGATCCAGATCTCATAATGAGGGAAATTTATTCATCAGGGAATAAAGATTTTCCTTTTGACACACAGGCAAACCACGAACTATTGCGATAAAATTGACTTCTGCTCGTACGTTCGATTTCAATTGAGATGATTCCAAAATAAAACTAAGGCATCAAGCGCAATTTAGATCTAAAAACAGGTGGCAACATAAATTCAGATTTAGAACTGCCTGCTATCTGACACTCTATATAATTTTTGTTGAGATGCTATTGAGGGGGCCACCGCCGGGGTGGCCCCCCATGGATCCGCAGTCCGGCAGAAAGTATAGGTCACCAAACTATATTTGTTCCGTTGGTTATATTCGACATATGGTTGAGCGATATTTCAATGATATTTCTTCGGGCTTCATATTTTAGAAACATGTTTAAATTTGATCAACAATAAACTCGAAATATTACCTAAGCATTAGCTCTAAATCGAGTCAAACTTTTTCAAAATGGGTTTTGCTTGCAGAAAAGTAATTAATGGTTCAGAAGCTTTTATTATTAGATTTTTTGCAGGTTAAATAGTCTTAAAGTCGTAAAAAATAACTAGCAAATTGTAGGCAAACGCTTATTTATTCCTGAAACCGTACAATGGTGATTTATGCCACCAAATGACTTTCGACTGTTGCTACAATAATTCCATAATGTTTTTATTTGCTGAACCATAATAACTTTGCTAGTTGAAATCGTAGGTTGGTTTTTGTGTTTTGATTTTCGTGCTATAATTGAATGGGCATGTTTTTTGCGTTCATGAGTAAAGAATATATTTGAAACCATAATGCCTGTTTTCTTCTTAATAATGCATCGTCGCGTTTTAGTTTTGTTGCCGTAGTGTTCGACCATGTTGTCCGTTATGTGCACATGATTATAATGCAGAATTTTTATTATTTTTCCTTTTAATAAAATTTTTTTTCAAAAAGTCGACAGTAGCGTACATGTAAATATGTAAGCATGTGAGACATGCTTGTCCGTTATGTGCACATGCAATATAGTGCAGTGCACTGTATGTATGCTAGCTGGCAGCGTGCGTACGAGCGAATATAGTTGACGAAAAATGCAGTTGGACAGGCGGGCTCACGTGGCGCAGTGGTAGATACTCGCTTAATTCCATAAGGCTGAGGTTGCATCCCGGCTCTAGCCCGCTTTTCCAGCTGCTTGGTGAAAGGTCTGAAGTCCCGGTTCCTACCTAGACTGAGCACGGGGCTCCCGTGCACGATGGCGAACTGCGCCCCGCTATGAACACAGTATCCAGTGTCGAAAATGCATGGACGAATACGATAGGGACGACCTTTATTTGAAAAAATAAGGGCATGTAGGTGTGAGATATGCTTGTCTGTTATGTGCACATGCAATATAATGCAGTGCGCTGTATGTATGCTAGCTGGCAGCAGTGCGTAGACAAATACATCAAGCGAAAAATGCAGTTGGACAGCGGGGCTCAGTGGCGCAATGGTAGAGTGCTCTGAGGATGAATAGGCTAAACATTTAAAAATCCCTTGTAGTCGCTTTTCCCAGCTGCTTAGTTGGGAAAAGGTTCTGATGTCCCGGTTGTTACCTAAACTGAGCATAAACGTTGATAAATGCAGTTGATTGGGTCAGGCTGCGTGGCGCAGTGGTAAAACGCTCGATTGAGCTTTCAGCAGATTGAGAGTTTGAGCAAACCCCATGTATGTAAGCGTGATTTTCCAGCTGCTGGTCTGAAGTTCCCGACCGTGCCTATATAGGCTGACTGGAGACCTCTTCATACGATGCAGTCCCAATGGGATTGGCGTTCAAGGGTAAACTTTACTTATTAGTTGAGGCATCAAGCATATAACACCTGTGTCCCTGCGGTGCATGCAATATATGCAATGCGGCTTGTGTTGTATGCTAGCCGGCAGCATACTGTTGACATATACGTCGGCAATAGAAGCTTTTGGTGAGACGGACTAAGTGCGTGCAGTGGTAAAATCTGTTAAGGTTCCTTGCATCGTGGTTTAAACAATAGTCCCGCCGATTCTTTTACCTATTGACTAACATGGGGGGCAACACCGTGGAACACAATGATAAACTGACGCACTTTGAGTACGAGTTATCCAGTCCGAGGAGGGATGGGTGATCCCAGGGACGAGCCTTCACCACTCTTACAGTGCGCTTGCCGACAGGTAAATTATACCTAGTCTGCCGATAAATGCGGTTGGAGAGGCGGGCTACGTGATGCGGTAGGTTGAGAGTTCGAGCCACCTATGTGAATCTGCTTTTCAATTTGTCTTGTTAATGCAGGAGCCTAAAGCCCCGACCATATGTACCTGAATATGAATAGGTGACAAGCATAGCATGACGACATTACTTTTGTGTTACTTCTTTCCGTTTGTAATTGTTACAGTACTTACCTACATGTGTAAGTGTGTGATTTTCAGAATGGAAATCCCATCAGAGGGTAACCGGGGCTTAAATCCTGGCAAACAGTCGTTTGCTGTTGGTAGTGTTGAAGGGATAATATTTTACAGTATGTTCATTTAAATTGTTGTGACCAGGGGTTCTTACCGGGGCGGGTACCGGTGCCAACATGGCCCAGGATTACCAACACACAAAGATAACTATAAATGTAAGACTACAACATAAGTAATACAGTATGTAGTCGCTAACAGTGGGAAAATAGACAATTATATATTATGTATTGTGTACACAAACCAGTCGGAAAATAAAAATACTGTGTACAATAATTTTTTGATTTTCATATACTCTTTGAAACGAGAACCGCACGCTCGGTTCTTGTTTGAAAATGTGAAAATCATTCGTAGTTTTAACTGATTGTTATCTTTACGTGTTCAAAGTGGATTCCGTACACCCAAACCAGTTCCGCCCCGCGTGTACCAATTTTCAAGGCAACATTTCTCACGCCGCCCAATGTTTTATTGAAGTGTGAAACAGCTTAACTACCGCTACTACTACTATATGTATTTATTTATTATAACGAACGATACGTAACATTACTGTTATAACACATCTGCAACCGTTATATACTTGAAAATTCTTTAAAATATATATTATGAACCTGATACTACTTCAATGTTTCAGGCATGTAGTTGTAAATACAATATTGTTATATTGGCGAGTCAATTTTAGACGAGTCCAAGTTATTTCCTGGTTTTAAACACGTGGAAATGTTCAAGTCAACTGTGTGGACTGTTGTTTGGAGAGAAGTGTGTTACTCTTGCAATAATCAAAATTTAACTAAACATTGTTTGGATTTTATTTTAAATTTTGTTTTGCCAATGAAAATCTGAAAATACCGTGTCGCAAAAACTAAACTTGTGAATATGTGTTTATTGGCCGCTGTGTACATCCTG